>JACGDI010003948.1:295360-345877 GCA_014898725.1 Jacaranda copaia | reverse complement strand
ACAAACGTGAACTAGCCGGAGTTGCCTCGGATAAGGCTCTCCGATGCTCAAGTTAGGTTTTCGGTGAGTTGGAGAGTGTATAGAGATTATGTAGTAAAGCAGTAAAGTGGCAATTACCTTGAGCGTGGTGGTGTTGGCCTGATTTATAATCTGATAAGAGTGTGAATTTACCCAAGTGCCCTTGTCAGGTACACCTGGGCTTTCCTCATAGCCGGGGTATGATAGTCATTTATGCCCAGATCTCAGGGCTGAGCCACATGGCACGATCTCCTATTTTCCTGGGTAGTGCCAGCAGTAGGAGCGCGCCTCTGCCAGGGTTGTTGGCAGAGTTGTCAGAGTTGGTGGGAGCGGTTACATCCGTACACAGTAGTCACATCTGCCACCACGTGTGATCATTGCATAAAGGTCCAACTTGTCCCATCTGTATCCGGGGGTCGATTCATGTCGACCATTCTTAGATGATGAGTTCAGGAGAAGCCTCCAGGTCGATACAAGTCGACTGCGTGGCTTACCATGTGGGGTCAATACCAGTCGACCAGTTTGACTTCGCCACTGGGCTATCGTCACAAGACTTTGGGAGAAGCCCTCAGGTCGATACGGGTCGACCACGGGGCTTCTCATACGAGGTCGATACGAGTCGACCAAAGTGACTTGCCTCAGGGCTTAGTGGGTTGAATCCTCTGATCTTGGGCCTATTGGGCTTGTTGAATTATATCATTTAACATTGGATCTCGTGGGCTGTATTATTTGTAAAAGGGGCTTGTTGGGCTATCCCATATCATCAACTTTGCTAAGTCTTCAAGAATTTTCTTCTATCTTTCCCATTCATTATGTTCACAGTTGGATAGAGCACTACCTTGGCACTCATTTTTAATCCAAGATTAATGTAGGAGCAGCTGAGATGGTCAAATATGCGGGGGAGAACATGGCCAAATATTTTGATTTTTCAGGGGTACGAGATTTATTCCTCAATATCAACCCTTAAGCTATTCAAAATTTATGCTTGTTTCTGTGTAAGCAGTTTACAGTAATAGATGGCCCCTACATATCAAATACTTATAAGAATCATTTTGTGGCTCTTCATTCTAGTTATTTGATATTTTGATGTGGAAAAGAGCATATCATTGAGGCTTATAGCCCTCATCGATTCGACGGATAATGTGGATTTTGTCAACATGTCCCAAGCAACTTAAAGAAGGAGATTCTTACTTGTGATTCGTATGAGCTTGTTCAACTTTGGCAGTCATGTGCCTTACTGAACACATCTTGCAAACTTATCATTTTTGGCAATACTTATTCCTTTCCATTAGCCAGAAAAGCATATACAGATTGGTGGTACAAACACTGGAAAGCTTCGCAAACAAAAGGTACTAAGATTGTTCTCAAAGTTAATTAGAGAGATATGGAATCAAATTCTGGTCAACTCAACCAACCTGGGGCTAGAATTGAATAGCATGCATCTGAGTTTGGGCATCTTGGTAAGAATCCATCTTTTCCCAAACAAGATTTAATCAAAGATCCCAAAAATATTCTAGTGGTCTCACATCTTCAAAATTCTATTGTTTTAGGGCAAGTTAAAAGAAGAAATTTGGAGCCTAAGGATTACAACCTTGCTGAACATACTCAAGTGCCGTCTAAAACGCGTCGTGACTTACTCGAGATTTCATTCCCTATTGATGCTCCAATGGAAGAAAATGAAATAATTTCTGCATTTTCTTGCTCAAATGACAACTCCAGTAACTAATGCATACTCAAGAAGAAGCCCAAGATTTTGAATTTAGATAATATCAGTATTAATTCAAATTTCTTTGCAAATGTCCCAAATTTTTCTTTACCTTTGGGTGAATTAGCAAAATATGTAAAGTCTTTTATTTCTTTATTTATTTTTAATATCATGTACCCCTCTTTCTTTTTTTTTCATATATATTTGCAAATTATTTGCACTAATTTCTTCTTCTTTTTTTTTTATGATGTAGCTTGTAAATCTTGAAATACCAGTCCTAATTACTTTCGAAGGCAGTGTTGGTTTGATAAATAGGGCTAATCCTTTTAACTTTCTTGAAACAAATATTTCTCAACCTCTTAATGGTGGCATGCGAACTTCCCATAATATTGCTGGTTCCAATAGGCGGCCAAAGGTAATATTACCTGAAATTACAAATGATAAGGCTTTTGCTTTGAAAGACAAGCCCCAAAAGATATTTGAAGCTCTATCTTAGGCATTTCAAGCTATTGAAATTTTTGAATTTTGTCCTCGAATTATAAAAACTGAAACATAGATGTAACTTAAATTCTATTAGGAATGGATATGCCAAAAAATCATGAAAACTCCATTTGAGCAACTCTTAGAAATAAAGCCTACGATTGATAATTTGATTGTAGAGATGAAATCATATGTAAAAAATGCATCACCTTTGGAGGACTACTTGAGTTCTTTCTTTAAGGGTGCATTCAACTACACAAAGGTTAAGTCAAATTCAATTAAAAAAGAGACACAAGAATCCTATGAGAAAGCACTGCTTTGTGCACAACATGATCTTTTTGAGGCCGAGGCGATAGAAAGTAAGAGAGTTGAAGAGGTAAATGGTCTCAGGGTTGAGCTTTTTCAAATCACCAAGCAGCAAGAGGAATTGAGAACACAGGTTGCTGAGTTAAGCAGTAAAGAAGAATTCACAAACTCATCACTCCACAAGGTCGAAGAAAACTTGTCCATTATCCAGAAAGAAGTGGCCACCAAGAGAGATAAAGTTCTAAAAGCTTGAAGACACTCTATTTTTGATTGATCAAGAGGTTGAGGCTTTGAAGAAGATGGAAGTACTATTTGAAGAATCTCGCAAGGAACTAGTAGCTTTTAATATACTTGCATGAGCACTCAGCTACTTAGCTTTTATTATTATTATATATATATATATACATTTTGTACAATTGATATGAAAGAACACTTGACTATTACATATGCAATAAAAGATTGTTCTTTCATGAATTCTCCTTGTGCATTCTCTTTCCTTTTTTATTTTTCAAATTGATGCCAACTTCAAAGAAAAAGTTGTATTACATGCCCCCAACAATTGAGTGGAATAAACTTACTTAAGCTCATGAGAAAAACTGGCTATCCTAATAAATTAAACTTGAAAGCAATCAAAACTTCTTCCAATGATATGCTTGAACTTGATAAATCATTCATAATTACTCCAATGATTTGATTGAACTAGAGAAGTAAATCATCCTAATTTGTTTCAATGATACGATTGAACTTGGGAAATCCTCAAAACTTGTTCTAGTGATGTGTTTGAACTTAGCAAGCCATCCAAACTCATTCCAGTGATGTGATTAGGCTTTATAAAGTAAGTTATCTAAATTTGCTCCAATGATATGATTGAACCTGGGAAGCCATCCAAACAATTGCCCCCATTTTTTTAATGATGTGACTGAACTTGAGAGATAACTCTCAAGCTGCCTACGTATTCCCAACAAGGGAATCAAGCCAGTACGTAGTTCAAAGTAAACACATTTTTTTTAGTGGGGTTCTATTCACAGTTTATATTCATGCAGGCTAGAAGTATCTATTGCTTAACCACTTTGAACTAGGTGGGGTATTTAATATCTTAACCACAAAAACACCTTTAGTAGGGAAAGTTAGCAGTTTAACCACATGCATTACCTTTGGTGGTTACTGTACACAGTTTATACTCATGCGAGTTAGGAGTAACATGTAGTTTGGGCTCATGTGTCAAGGAGCAACATGCAGTTTAGGCTTGTGCGTCAAGGAGCAACATGCAGTTTAGACTCGTGCGTCAAGGAGCAACATGTAGTTTAGGCTCGTGCGTCAAGGAGCAACATTTTCTTCATGGATAATATTGCTTCAAAAATTTTCCATTTATGGGGCCTATGCACAATCCATCTCTATCAACTAACTTGTAAACACCATTGCTATAGACTTTTTTTTATCACATATGGACCATCCCATTTTAATATGAATTTACTTGTCATTCGCTGGGTGACAATAATGGGCCTTCTTACTGCTAACACCAAATTTTCAGCTTGAAAAGATTAAGGATGAACTTTTTTATTAAATGCCCTCGTCATACGTGCTTGATAATATTCAAGCTGTTATTGTGCTTCGAGTGTTTTCTCATCTAATGCTTCCAATTCCTCAAGTTGAAGACAAACATTATCTTCAACAGTGAGTTCTTCTTGGATTGCTATATGAAATAAAGGTATTTGACTTTCAAGAGGGAGAACAACTTCAACCCTATAAACTAATGAATATGGAGTGGCTTGGGTAGCAGTCCGATGAGTTGTCCGATATGCCCAAAGAGCTTCTCCAACTTTTTGGTGCTAATCCCCTTTAGATTTTGACACTACTTTCTTTAGCAAATTGCATAAAGTTTTATTGAATACTTCTGCTAAACCATTTGTAGCTGCATTGTACATCAAGAATTATATTGCTTGAGTCTGAATTGTGCACAAATTTTATCCATCAACTTATTATAGAAAGGCTTCACATTATCAATAATAATGTAATGCGACATTACTTACCTGAAAATCAAATTACATTGAATAAACTCCACAATAGTTTTTTTCTTTACTTTCTTGACAAGAATCGCCTCTGCCCACTTCGAGAAATAGTTTGTAGCTGTCAATATGTAAGCATGACTAGCCGATGACATAGGAGTAATAGGGCCTACAACATTAAGACCCTATGCATCAAATGGCCACGAAGCAACTGTAGGATGTAAGGGTTCAGGAGGCTGGTGTATAAAGTTAGCATACATCTGACAAGCTTCACACCTCTTTGCGTAATTCATACAATCTTTAACCATAGTAGACCAGTAGTATCCCATTCTTTTAATCTAAAAATGAAGCTTAGGACTCGACTAGTGAGCTCCACAGGCTCCAGAATGTGCCTTAGCCATAGCTTTGGTTGTTTCTTTACCACCCAAGCAACGTTGATAAGTACCTTCATAAGATTGATGATACAAAACATCTTTGTACAAAATAAAGTGAGATGACCTCTGACGCATCTCTGTCCTATGGCGAGGGTCTTGCAGCAATTTTCCATGCTTTAGATACTCAATCAATGATGTCCTCCAATCTTCATCTTCACCAACTAAGACTGATATAGCATTTGATTCCTCACGATCAAGCTGAATCGGTGAAGGACCAATCTACTTGTTGCACATTGGGATGTTTGTTGTTTCTTATTCAGAAAGGGCTAAAATAGTAGCTAGGTTAGCCAACATATCTACCGTCCTATTTTCTTTTCTCAGGATATGACTTAAGATAATACTTTCAAACTTCTTTAACAAACAAAAGGCTAGTTGAAAGTAAGGAATCAAATCTTCCTTTTTAACCTCATAAACATTTAAAAATTGATTGATGACCAGTTTTGAATCATCGTAGACTTCAATTTCTAAAATTTTTATTTCTAGTGCCATTTGAAGTCTAATAATCAATGCATGATATTCTGCAACATTATTGGAGCACAATTCATTTAACACTATAGAATATGTCAAAACTTGCCTTTCTGGTGAAATAAAAACGATCTCTGCCCCTACTCCATCAAATCGAGCTACTCCATCAAATAACATTGTCCATGCTAGCAAGGTCTTGATGAAAAAGGGCATCTTCATCAGGTAATTCATCGAATGCTTCCCAGTCTATAGGAATGGGGTGATTGCCAGGAAATTAGTAAAAGCTTGTCCTTTAACTGCTTTTTGAGGAATATATGTGATCTCATACTGATTGAATATAGCCAACCACTTCGCCAACCTTTTTGAAAGCACTAGTTTTGACATTACAAACTTGGCATGATCAACATGTAAAATGAGTCGAATAGAATATGCCTCAAAATAATGCTTCAACTTTCTGATTGCATAAAATAAGGCCAGGCAAATTTTCTCAACAAGGGAGTATCTCAACTCATTTTCAGTTAAAGCTCTACTTAAATAATATAAAGCTTTCTCCTTTCCTTCATCATTTTCTTGAGCCATTAGAGTGCCAATTGACCGTTCTTGTGCTGCAATGTACAATATTAATGGTTTTCCAAGTGTAGGAGCTCCCAAAACTGGTGGATTCACGAGGTATTTTTTTGTGCGCTCAAAAGCATTTTCATACCCTTTATCCCATATGAATGGAGCATCTTTTTTCATCAAGTGATTAAATTGTTGGCATCTTTCAGCTAAATTTGATATGAACCTTCTTATAAATGCGAGATTGCCTTATAAGATATGCAATTCTTTAAGATTCCTTAGAGGTGGCATCTTCTGGATGACATCGATTTTGCTAAGATCAACTTTAATTCCAGGATGTCGAACTATGAAGCTAAGGAATTTTCCAGACGTGACACCAAATGCACACTTGAGTGGGTTCATCTTCAAGTTGTATTTTCTCAATCAATCAAATACCATAGGAGATCTTCTAAGTGATCATCTCTATTTTTAGTCTTGACCACGAGATCATCAACATAGCATTCTACCCTTGTGTGTAACATGTCATCAAAAATATTCTGCGTAGCTCGTTGATAAATCACACCTAGATTTTTCAATCCAAAAGGCATCACTTTGTAATAGTAAATACCCTTTGGTGTGCAAAAAGCCATACACTCCTCATCTTGTGGTGACATTCTAATTTGATTGTACCCGGAGGATCCATCCATGAAAGATAAAGTTTCATGTCCAGTAATTACATCTACCATGTGTTCAATAATAGGTAATGAAAAATCATCCTTTGGACATGCCCTATTCAGATCTTGAAAATCAATGCAAATGCGTATTTGACCATTTTTCTTCTATACTAGCACGATGCTAGAGATCCAAATTGGGTATTTAACTTCTTAAATAAATCCTGCATCAATAAGCTTGTTGACTTCAGCTTCGATTAGAGGGATGAGATTTGAGTGAAGTACTCGCTGCGACTGTTTTACTGGACGAGCCCCATATTTTATGCCAACTTTTGGATCTAATCCTGGCATTTCTTTGTACGTCCAAGTAAATACATCCTTGTACTCACTCAAGATTTTGAAATATTGTTCTTCTTCTTTAGGATTTAGAAGCTTGCTAACAAATATAAGATGAGGGTCTTCTATCGTGCCAAGATTCAACTCTTTAAGTTTATCAACAATTACTTGTCCACAGAAGCTTTTAGGACTTCATCTTTAGGACTTTCTGAATCAGGCTCTTCGTCAACTGCAATATGATTACATGAGTGTAACTCATCATTTTCTTCATCATATGGCTATTCGATCTAAATAACTCTCATTCTCTGAAATGTGATACTCCATTTTAATGCTCCATTTGTTTTTGAAATTAGAACAGGCACCATTATCCATGCTGGGTAGTTTGTAGCTTGTATAAAACCATTTGCCACCAATATATTAAATTCTTAAAGACATGGATCATGCAACATAGGATTTAGCTCCTTTCTAACACTTGTGTAATTAGAGCTGATGGTGATTTCCACTTCATCTTCATCTACACTACTTTTTTTCATGGATGTTTTACAATGCGCTGCTTTATTTTCACAGGTTTGTCTATATTATGACTAAGAGTTTGACTCTCATTTTTTGACTTCAACATATCAATTTGATTGTCAACACTTCTTTTTGAAGCATTATTTTTGAGTCTATTGAACATAGATCCTCTTAGACATGGACCTTTATTACTTTTAAAGATAGAAGGATGAGTAATTGGAGCACTAAGATGATCAAATATAGAAACTTGATGATTATTTTATTTTTGCTCTTCCTGTTTCACATGATCTTCTGCAAAAATATGCTAGATATCAGCACACTTATCTTTCTTCATCACATGTATCCTAATCGATTATGCAACTTTGATTCCCAAGCCAACCTTTGACTGTTCAACATAAAATCCATGTCTTCTTAGTTTTTGTTGTGCTTCACTGAGTCCATGAACTTTTTCTTGGGTCAACTCAAGTTTAAGCTCACTTAAATTAGGTAGATTAACAAAGTAATAGCTAAATTTTTCAAGAAACTTATATGCTTTAGAATCAAATGTCCCCTCAAATGCTTTGTGGGAAACCCCTGCAATAGACGGTCTATTGTGGATTGATGAGTTTATACCAACAATAGGCACGGTGAAGTGCTTTTTTAGAGTTTGATAGTCACTTGATTCTACCACATTTAATTGGCTTTGAGCAGCATCATTTGACTCAATACATACTTCAATTGGAATTTTCTTCTTCTCTTGAGATGCTTGTGATGTATATCAAAGTTTTGGTCAGTTGGAATCATACTAAAAATTTTAGAACAATCTTGTCTCCCTTCAACGAAGTGGTTGCTTAAAGCCTTTGCAGGTTACACTTCACTTACTGAGTCAGGATTCAGATAAAGTTTAGCATTAGTGAAGTATGATTTAGCTTCAATAATAGCTTTACATTTGCATCAACTTTCATAACTTCTCCCTTTTTTGAATATTTGAAGCATTGGTGGAGAGTGGAAGGTATTACTCCATTTTCACGAAGCCATGGCCATCCCAAAAGTATATGGTAGGAAGTCCTTGCATCAATAACATAAAATAAAGTACTTGCCTCTAACTTCCCAATTGTGAGGTCTAAACGAATCATACCAATAGCTCATTGGCCTCCTTGATTGAAACCTTGAATAGTTAGGCAACTGCATGTGAGATCCTCAATGAAAATCCCTAAATTCTTCATGGTGGATTTTAGCATGATATTGACAGCAGATCCTCTATCAATGAGTATGCGATTAACCTTTTGCTCCTGTATAAATCCTGAGACAAAAAGTGACCTATTGTGAGGTTTTGATCCCAATAACAAGTGCTCATCCGTAAAAGAAATGGTTGTACAACACGAAGTAGAGTGTTGCTCTTCAGTTTCGCAAGATATAGCATACACTGCTTCAACCCTTTGATCAAAGAATCTAGTAGGAAAATAATCTTTTAGAGTTACCTAAACTCTTTTGTAACCTACAAATGAATTTTCCTACTTGTTATTTATAACCTTTTAACTCTCTGTCGTCCTTGGTTAAGGGCGTCTGGCCACATGCAAAACTTTTAATGCTAATGGACGAGATTGATTAACACATCGTCTTCTCCTTTGTCGGTGTGTCACAAGAGTCCACTCACCATTATCTTTAGGTTCAGTAGTAGAACTTATCTCTAGCTTAGTCACTTCATCAATGAATTAAGTCTCAACTAGTATTGGATCTAAGCTTTCAAACTGAAACATTGTTGAAGCCTCCATAAGTGAAGATGAGAAAACACTGTCTTTGCTTGCAACATGTGTGGTATCTGCTACAGTTATAACACTAGCAAGGTTTGATCCAACAACGTCTTCCATATCAAGAATTATCTTTCCATCTCTTGCCAATGCCATTACCTTATCCTCGAAGATAAAGCATTTCTCTATTGAATAACCTACAACTTGATGATATTTGCAATATTTTGGATCGCTTACCTTTCCAGCTTCTTCAGGACATTTTGATTCTAGCAGTTCAATCAACTTTCTTATCAATAATTCATTAAAAATATGAGAAACATCAAAATCTGGGAATGGATACTCCTTCTCATGCATTTCTTTCAATGTTTTCTTACCTGTTGGGATGTGTTGATCTTCATTTTTCTCAGCAACCTTTTTATCATTTGTAGGAATCTTTATGAAGGCTGTTCTGATCGCCATGGATTCCTTAGTAGCAGCTTTGCCATATTTTTCACTTTTTTTTAATCTTTCTTTTTTTTCTTTTGGTCTCCAACAGGAATTCCAACCCCGCGATTAGCAATGCTAAGCTCCATGTCATGGGCACGAGTGGCTATTTCTTCAAAAGTGCAAGGCTTGATTCCTTGATGGATGTAGAGAAGTCGCCAGTGCATACCTTGAACACACATCTCTACTGCAGACACCTCTGAGAGTCTATCCATGTAGTTTAGACTTAATGCATGCCAACGATTGATGTAGTCTACCACTGGCTCATCCTTCTATTGTTTTGCATTGGTAAGTTCAATCATGCTCACAATTCGGTGCGTACTATAGAAGCGATTCAAAAACTCTCTTTCCATTTGATCCCAACTATCAATAAATTCAAGCTCTAAGCCAATGTACCAATCGAAGGCATTTTCTTTTAATGATCGTACAAATTATTTTACAAGAAGATCACCGTACGTCCTTGCATTGTTGTATGTCTCTATGAAATGGCCACATGTTGTTTTAGATTTCTCTTCCCATCAAACTGCTGAAATTTTGGTGGTTGATATCCTATTGGCATTCTCAGTGAGTCAATCCTCTTCGTATAGGGCTTTAAATACACAGTAGAACTTTGAGAGGGCATGCCATACTGAGCCCTAATAGTATTGGTGATCATGTCCTGCAATTGTTGAACAGACAATGTAGCAATAGAAGTTGCAGAGTGGTTGATCCTTGGATGAGTTTCTCACTCGTAAGGCATCTCCTCAACTTGTTTATGCACCATTATATGGCCAAGGGAAGATTGATAATTGTAGCCAAATCCTCCAAGATGGGGGTATTCCTGCTTGTTCATGAGTTGTGCGATTTGTTGATCTTTTTTTTCCACAATCGTTTGGAGGTTAGCTATAGCTTGAGCCATCCGAGCAAGTTGTTCATCCATTGTTGCCACTCCAGTTGCTATAGCCGGTAATTTAGCAAAAGACAATACCTTAGGATTCATTTCCCTTGGACTTTCTGAGTCAGAATCATTAGGTGAAATGAAATTAGTATTTTTGCCCCAAGTTATGGGCTGATTGATAGATTTAGCAGTAGGGTCAGTGGCATCGGCAACGTCTTTCCTAGCTAAGGCGAGTTGGTTCCTCTTAGGTTCCATTGAGTGGTTGCAAATATCTTCAAAATTCAAATGGGAGAAAGAGATGAGGGGTAGATTCGGTTCCACCAGACGTGCTAGAAATTTGTTCACACAAATTTCGTTGTCTGCAAATTTAAATCACAAAATAAAGAAAAATAATGAACAAATTAAATTTATATTAAAACGTATATGAGAATTACAATTTACTAGAGAAAAATATAAATTTCCTAACAAAGCTAATCCCCAGCTTCTTCTCCCAATATATATATGATCCAAGGGCTTGAAACTTGTTCTTGGATATATGGTGTAGTATTCTTTGACTTGGTAAAAGATACTATGAAATTTCTTTAAAACTTGAACCTTGACTCCGAGATCAAAGAGCTTGATGACTTGATGCTTTAAAGAGATATAGGACTTTCACGGTAGCAATACGTCGTCGTAGCAAAAAGTTGAAAACTTGAGTCTTTGACTTAGAAATATGTGAATATGAGAATATGAGAATCTGCGTGTATGAGAGTCTCTAATCATTCCTTTATATAGATGCTTGGCAAGAGACCTCGAAATAATTTGAACACATCTGATAATTATCTTTTTGATTCATATTAAACGATAATATCAAATGTTCTTGACCTGTTGGTCCACAAACATAAATATGCCACGTGTCCCAACTTAATTAGCTTAAAATTGTTAGGCCATCAGATTTGATTTGATTGACATGATATATCCCCATCTTAACACTTTTCAACATTTGCTTTGTATAACATAAATATTGGAATATTAATTAAAATTAACTATTTATTATTTGAAATTTAATTTAATAAATTTTAATATATAAATAGAAAATTTTAAATAATAATTAATATATTATTTACACATGTCATTTTTTAATTGGCTCAAAAATTAAGACACCTACACCCCCAAAAAAATTTCAAAATACGTACACATTTCCCATTCTTTCTCCCAAAATACTACAATTTTTAATTCAAGAAACCCCCTCATCATTCACCCAAAAAAATTCTACACTCTAAAAAGCACACTTACCCCCTCATTTTCTCATTTTATCTTTCACATCACTCATTTATTTATCACTCTCTCACTTTACTTACACACACACACACACACACACACACACACACACACACATATATATATTAAAATTTTGCTACTTAAAAAATTCTAAAACTTATGCTTACAAATTTAATTAAACTAATTGATGATGTTGAAAATCGTTTATAGTGAAAGTTATTGTTTGGGGGTGAATCCGACTAGAGAGGTCGAGTAATCCAACTAATGTTCTTCTCGAGGTCTAAGATTTGCAACAACAACACATGTTAAACTA
The DNA here is from genome assembly GCA_014898725.1 of Jacaranda copaia. Lineage (NCBI taxonomy): Eukaryota > Viridiplantae > Streptophyta > Magnoliopsida > Lamiales > Bignoniaceae > Jacaranda > Jacaranda copaia. The sequence goes on along the minus strand of JACGDI010003948.1, from coordinate 333,743 downwards.
GCCGAGGTGCCCTCAACTAAAGCATTCCGACGCTCAAGTCAGTTCTAATCGAAATATGATAATGAAATAGAATATTGAGAGCTTATAGTGTATTTGGTATTACGTGAAACGTAGTTGGCTATGAAGTATTTATAGTCTTCTCCTGGTGTATGATTTGTCGAAGATGCCCCTATCAGACGCATTGGGCTTTAGTCCTTGCCAGGGGGTTGATGGTCATTCCAAATCTTGGTATTGTTCCAGGTGGCTCCATCTCCTATTTTTCAGGGTGAATAGTACCTTTGGTAGGGGCCTCTTTGTCAAAGGTGGTGGTAGGATTGGTGGCAAAGTTGGTAACAACGATTGTACCGATGTCATGTGCAATTAATGGGGAGACATACTTGTTGTCAGAGTAATAAATGTGGCGTGAATCTGAGTCAGCGCCGGGGTAAATCATGAGGTCAATATAAATTGAACATATCTGGCTGGTCAATTATGGAGATGGTAGAATGTGCTAGAACGGATGAAACTTCCTGTTAAGTGCAATAGGTTACAATATACTCGACTAAATAATTGTTGTTAAATGACTTAGTGCAGAACTAATGTTAGGTCTGTTGGGCTAAATGGGCCTCTTGGGCAGTTCATAATTGATTCTAGGCCTATTGGGCTAAATAGGCTCCTTAAACTATCTCATATCACTAATAGTTCGAGAAAATTAATTAAATTTAATAAATAATTTATACTAAATAATATATTAAATTAATTAAATAATCTATTAGTTATGTCTAATATTGAATGTATTGATTAAATATTATATTTATTCATTAAATAAATAATTTAAGATGCTTTACTTTGATATTAAAATAAATTACTCAAAAAACTAATCTCCATTAAATATTAATATTCATATTTATTTCAAATTATTATAAAAAAATTAATTATAGTGTCATATTTATTTAATAATCTATTAAGTTTAATAAATTAATATTAATATAATTAAAATAATTATCGTGAAAATTAATTAAAATTAAGTAAATTTTTTTTATTGTTACTAAATAATATATTTATTGAATAATATATTAATTAAATAATGAGTTAAAGTAAATAATTAACTTATTAATTAATTAATTTAAATATTAAATAACTTGTTATGTATATATTAATTATGTTTTATATTTCACGTATAATTAAATACTATGCTTATTTGTTTAATAAATAATTTCTGATTTAGTTCCATATGATATAAGTTATTTATTTTTTAATTTGATGAATCGTTATTAAGTCTTATATATATATATATATATATATATTATTTTATTTAAATAAATAACAAAGTTTTATTTCTACATAAACTATAAATAATAAATAGTTAAATAATTATATTTTAAGAATAAATAATAATTAGTTTATAATTAATGTACAATAATTAATTTTTTATATAAATCGATATCAATAATTATGATATTAACTGATTTTTTATAGTTAAGATATAATTATTATTTTATAAATAATTAATATTTATTAATAGATTTATAAAAATATAATTTTAAAATAAAGCACCAATTGAATTAATTATACATCATTTTATTATAATAATATATCAATCATTATATATATATATATATGTATTTACATATATATTATCCAACTATAAATACACATACATATATAATATATTACATTAAAAAAAAATCACTTTCACTCTACAAATTAAACAAAAACAGTAATTGATTGGATATCAGCAGTAAAGTTTGTCTTCTTCTAAAATATAAAAAAATAAACAATTCATTTTTAAATCATTTTCCATATTTCTTCGAAACCAAAAATATATATATATATTTGACACATTTTCCAAATTTTCTCTCCAAAATCCATTCTCCCAAAATTTTTTCTACAAAATACCCAAAATATAAGAGAACAAGCCCTACTAAATTTCAAAACAAGATGCAATTGGGGAATTAAAAAAAAAAAAAAAAAAGAGCATTACACACCGATGAAATCTAACATTTGCTTTCGCAACTTCTTAAATTGAAAAATCACACTAGCAATGCCACTAGATAGATACAACTCTTGCGGGGCAAAAGTTCAAAGAAAAAGAAAGCATATCAAGAAAAGAAAACCCAAAGAAGCACCTGAAGCAGAGAAGTATTCAGTATGGATAGGAGAGTCGAAAAGAGTCGCGACAGAGGGAAGATTATTTTGCTTTGGTGTTTTCAAATTTGCAGCACGATTCCATTTGATTTTACAAAAGTTTATGGTTGATTAAGCCAACAGAAATCCGGACATTCGGCTCTCACCTGAAAGCCCCGGGTGAGTCCCGGCAACGGAAAAGCCTTTTTACACTCTCTTCTCTTTTGGGTATTCCAGCCCATCGGCCTTCGACAGGTTCAGGTTTGGCCCAATAAGAAAAGTTCACAGAAAACAACTGACTGACAAAATATAGAAAGTGTACTGACTTCCTCTCTATATTTGCTTGATTGCTTCTACGTTTTTTCACTTTTATCTTCAAATCCTTATTTACACCATTTATCATTTGGATATAGTTGTTAAGTATATTGTTTGGATATAATTAATTATATCCAGTTGAAATATTGATCAACTGATAAAATATGTCGCCAATCCATTTATTTTATTGATTGAAGAACAGAGTTGAAGAGTAAAGTTATTAGTTGATTAACTTGTCATAACAATAGAATAGTACTGAGAAATGAAGGCTTTTATATTCGCTATTTGCTACAACCATACAATAAACAAATAAACATTACATAAAAATAGGAAAAGGGGCAGAATAGCGTGCCAGGCCCAGAGTAAATAATTTCTCTCTTGCTAGTTAACAATAAATTATTATTATTATTTTACATGAATACATGTATGCTTTTAGTACTGTTTGCCCAAACACAATTACAACATTAAGAATAATTGATCATACTGATAACTGCATGCATGCATGCATTGTAAGCTATTCTTATCATCAACCAAACTGATCACTTCGATCAACAAAATGGTGAAGTGACTTCAGAATTATAAATTCTGCTGCCGTACATCCGACTGATAAGCGGATAAAAATCAACCACCTGTAGCTGAAAGAGCAGCAGGATCACATCACCTGTTTTCCTTCCTCTGGCTCATGGTATTTATTATTATATTATATATACACTATGAGAACTGCCTATTCGAGCAACTCTTCCGGTATATGCTCATAAACTTGGATACAAATTCTGCACCATTAAATTTAAAAACTAATTAGTCAACCACATAGTTAGTACTGTTCTAAAAGTAAGGGTTTCAATGCTGTTGTAGAGCACACACGTAGGACAAAATCAGACCGGATAATGAACTGATAACCCTATTGATTATTGATTTAATCGGTTTGACCAATAGTTGAATTGATATGATGTTATAATGACGTAATAATTATATTTAATTTTATAAATATATATAATACTTTAATATTATAAAAAAATAAAACCTTTAATTGATATAAAAAGAATATTATTTGAAATAAAATTCAACTTACTTAATTTTAACTATTTTTAAGTATATTTTTTCAGAAAATAATACTATTTCACAATTTATTAACTATAAATAAATAAAAAATAACGTTTCGTATTAATTTAAGTAATCATTCGTTTTTTACTTCAATTCAAAGTAAAAATACATTCTTCTACACTAAATATTCAACATAATTTAAGAAAGATTAAAAAAAATAAAACAATAAATTAAATATAAATATTTACATATAACTACTACTTCATTAAATTTCAAAAAAATAAATTCATGTTTTAAAAAATTACGTGTCCAAAATCTTTAATAGTAATTTTTAACTCATAATTTTTCTTTTTTTTTCACTTTTTCTTATTCATAAAAAAATGTAAAATTAAATAAAAAATCAAGCGAACCAATTAAACAGGTTCGATTTTGACCGGTTTTGACATCAACTGGTTTTTATGTCTCAACCGGATTAGACTGGCCACCTGTCACCGATCCAATTGATCGGACCGGCCGGTCCAATCCGATTTTCAAAACATGGGAGCTAGCTATATATTCTTGTGGTACACTTATTTAAATTAATACCTTCTAACTTTAGCAAGGCACTTGTTCCTGTTGGGAGTCTCTTATCCTGCAAATCAAACTTGAAATAATCACTCATCTCTTTTTCTTTTTACCATTTTTCTCTTTTCGGCTTCAAGTTTAAAACTTATATTAATTAACATTAGCCAACGAACAATATTAATATTGATACTTACATAGTAAGCATACCAATAGTAGAGTTCCCTTTTCAAACTAGCTTCAACTCCCCGAAGGAATTGTTCAACTAGCTTCTGCATAGTTAAAATTCGCTCTTTCTAATGTTAGATTAAAAATATATGGTAAGCGATATTTTGTACAATGCTTACCAATGTGTGTGTGTGTGTGTGTAGATATAGTCAATACATTACCAGGAGGATTAGTTTAGGATGAACAAAATCTGCCAGAAGTTTTTGAATTTTCCCTCGAACGATAAATAATCTATAGCCAAGACAAAAGCACAACATGGAGATTCAGTTCACCATTAATTGCTACTGTCATTTATGCACTGACCGTATAAAAAGTTTTAACACCATACATTATATAGGTCAATGGTTGTTGCTTAGGATATATAACCAACCAAGTAAGATTGATAACAAGGAGGGAGTGTACCTCTTTGGCAATGGATCTGCTAAAATATCTGCAGCTAGTTCCACAAGGGCTTCTTCCCACCCTAGTGGAATTGGTTGGTCTTCCAGAAAGGGGTAGCTGAAAATGCATGATTTCTTTTTGTTAAGTACGTGAAAAATCAGATGAACATAGTTTTCTTCTTGTTATTTTTCTTACTTGTGTGCTTTACAGGCTTCAAGTGCCATGATTGCCCTTCTTAGATTTTGCTTTGCTTGGGTTGCAATCTTAGCAGCAAAGCTCATGGATAGTTCAAATCCTTCTTTTTTGGCTATCTGGATGAGAACCTCCATTACCTAGGCATAAAAAGAAATAAAAGCACACAACTGATCAGCGGGTATGCCAAAAACTTTTCCAATGAGAATAGAGAATATGTGTCCTGCAACCAAGCCGCACTAAACTAACATCAGTCGTTGTACAGAACCTTCTTTGGAGTGTTCCAATAACATTTTTCCTCAACGGTGACAAATATGTTATCCTTCACTTTCAGGATGCCTCTTAAAATGAATCATTGTTCAATGTTGAACATGTGACAACCCTGAGTCTTACTCAGCAAGGCTCCATTCATTAGATTCCTCGAGAACTTTAAAAAGAACTTGAATCAATGATAATACTTAAGCATTGCCAAGCAGTTTGCCTTCTAGATGTGGATCAAATGCAGACACATGAAAAAACTTCAGAGAAAATTTTCAACACAAGAAAGAATTCTTTAAGATCGTGGAATCAAGAAATTTACATCCATTTTACAGCCTGCTTCTCCAAGTTCCTAATTTGTAATAAATATTTTGGTATTGTGTCGACCACACAAGGATCACAAACAAATAGGCTAGTTGGCATGAATATAACTTTAGAATTTTCTTTTAATCAGACAAATTTTGGGGTTTGGATGTGTAATTATGCATACTTTACTGCAAATGAAAGAGAGATTTGTGGTATACTAATTCAGAAAATAGAAATGTGAAGGATAATAAAAAGACTAGTTGGTATGCTTACTTCATGAGTTACAGGAGCTTCAACCTTAATAACTTTGCAGCGGCTCTTTACTGATTCAAGTATATCCACATCATCTTCACAGCAAATGATAAGTTTGCAAGAATCTGAGTAACAGTCCATGATCCATTTTATTAGGTGCTGTATGTTCTCCGTGGCTTTATCAACATCATAGAGAACCAATACTGCAATTCACATACTCTGTCAGTACAGTAACTTCCAACAAGAATGTTAAAAGGGACTAGAATCAAAATATTAATATGATCATGGAGGTGGACCTTTATAATCTGCCTTTGTAGGAGCTGTGCTGATTTCAGGGGTGATTGCATGCTCACTGCTTATTTGCTTGACTAACGCTGTTAAGGCATATGCTGCTTTAGGCTCCAAGTAAACATTGAGCTCTACATGGTGAGGACTTGAGCTTACAGGAACAACTACTTGGACTGGCCTTGATTCCTGCCCATAGAGCAATATAATAAACTGAAATGAAGAAATTCATTAAAGAAGTAAGATGAAAATAATGTTTTTTTCACTTAAACAATCAACATAAAGATAGCTGAAACTTTGTGGCTTCTTACGTAACCCAGCCCAGTTCATATCTGAAGATGCCATTAATATCTAACTAGTGTCCTTATTGGGCTAATGTTCTGATCAAGCTATGAAGCTGGGGAGATCAAAGTATATCTTGACGACATAAGGACACTAAGGGAGGACCCCAGTGAATCGAATAATGTAGTCCCTATGTAGCATGCTAAACAAGCTTCCTGCATAAGTACTACTTCTATCGACTCTCAACATTGATACTTTCGAATTTACCTCAAATGAAAGGCGTAAGCTTACAAATTTGTTGCATCTATATCCAGCATTGACTCAAAGTCCAAATTGATGAAAGTTTAAAGTTTAAGAAAAAAAAATGAATGAGGTTTGAGTATGGACTTGCTTTGGCGAGCATTCAATTATCCAATATTTCAGATTCTTCATGGACATAAAAGCATGAAAGGATCCATCAAAAACTGAACATACCAGAATGTGAAAGTATCGTAAGTCATGTGATATCTGCAGAAAGGAAATGAAATCTTCAGCTAAGTATCCAAATTTAACTTTATGGTTATACAGTTATGCATTTGGTAAAAGGGAACGTACATTCCAGACAGGATCCCCATATATCTCACGGAGAAGAGCCATTGTCAGTGCCTTTTTACCAGTTCCAGGCGGTCCTTTCAACAAGATGTGCGGAAAGATCTCACTGGTTGCCTAATGACAAAGCTAAAGTAAGAGATCAACAAAATAAATTAAAAAGAAAAAGTATATTTATCTTTGTCATGCGAAAGAGGAGACCAGTCTTTCATAGAGAATTTAAATTGAAACTTACAAGTTGCAGGAGAAGCTGAGCTTCTTGCTTGTGGCAAGTGAATCCAATTAAGGAAGCAGGCTGATGTTTATCAGCCCAAAGTGGTCTCAAGCTCTCAACCACAACTGCCTTTTCAATAAATGAAGCTTCATCAAAGGGCCTGTCTTTTTCTGGAGATTTGTTCGATGTGTTGCAAGATCCTTTCTTGATGCAAGAAAACCATGCATCTGATTGGCTCTTTCGTCTGTTTGCTATGAATTTTCTTGTACTTGCAGTTGTCCTACCACTAGACTCACTTACATTGCTGCTCTGCCTGCTTACGGCAGAACTTGAGTTTGTAGTTGCTTGTGACATGGCCCGATTGTTATGGTTGAAACTCGCATTCACCTTGCTGCCCTGATGGGAACCAACAAAACCTGGTGGCTTCGGGAGAAATGTTTTTGGATTGGCAGTACCATTTTTGGGAAAGACAACATTATTCTTCAAGGCATTATAGTCCCTTGAAAAGAAAATATCCCCAGGAGAAATGGAATCAGTGCTGTCAAAGTTGGAAACATGACCGTTAAACCCTCCAGAAATTTTTGCATTTGCAACCATTTCATTGATCTCACCCACCGAAGGGCCATGTTTATGAGTAGCATCCTTGTCCTCTTGAGGGATAGGGGGGAGAATCCTGTCTTGTTTCTTTTGGCCCCCTTGATCATAGCTGATCTGTTGCTCTCTTTCCCTCAGCCTTGCTCTAGGAGCAGATGCTGCCCTCCTACTACTACTATAAGCCGATCTCTCTCTCCCTGATCTACTCATCATATCATGATTTGCCTGCAGCCCATAATCCAAACCATGGCCCTGATCTCCTGCGGCTGCTTTGTAAGGAGAAACATATCTCCTGCGCTGATCAGATACTGAAAAGGGACTGATATTTTCTCTATTGTTATAACCAGGATTCGTCCTGCGTTCAGATTGCAAAACTGGACAAGCATTTCCACTATTATTATTGCTGTTGTTATTATCTGGATTAGACGTCCTCCTTTCAGACATAAAAAATGGACTAACGTTATTATTTCTACGATGATCAGAATAGGTTCCACGCGAAAGAGGGCTTACGACATTTCTGCGGCAATCAGGATTAATAATATTACCATTAATCTCTCCACGTGGTTTGTATGGGGACTTGCTATGCCTCCTTCGAGCAGGACTACTCTCCGTCTCTGCAGGCATCGTTGATTGCAGCCTGCTGGTGACACTAGGCAGAGGACTCTTGCTCCTGCCAACTTCATCATACCCGTTAATAATCTCGGACTGTCTATTATTATTATTCCCACGCCTTGGACTGTCGACCCACTCGGTTTCTGTATCCGACGGCTCATACCCGCTTCTTCTCCTGCTTGACCGCAATGAGCTCTCCATACTTGACGTTCACACCTATATAAATATTTTTCCCCTCAACAAATGGACTAATCAGATACCCAAATTATATTTTCAAAGCATTGTCTCTCTCAGCCTGAAGCCACTTAATTACCTCGTAATTGAAAACATTCTGAAAGTAGAGTGAAAATGGAAGTGATGAATTTGGGAGGCTGAAATATACAGGCAAAATTAAAGATAGAAGTGGATTTTGTCTGAATGATGGATGAATCCAAATTCTTGAAATAGCATAGTTGATGTTTATATTTGAAACAGCAATCGATGCCCACAAGGACGTAACATCGGTAAAGACGATGAATAATGTGATGTGATCGATCATGCACAAAAGTTAAAAATACCAATGATTAACACACACATAATTAACACCGGCCATATCGCTAACGCAAGCTTAGATACGGCATATATATATTATTTTTCACAAACAATGAAAACTACCAAGGTCAAGGTGGTGTTCTTTAATTTCCCTGCAATTTCCAAGGTTGGCATCCAAAGGTACTTTTGTCGTGTCGAATCCTTCGTTTGTCGTCTATGGACACGAACAAAGACATTTCCCATGCACTTTGGGATTTCCACTACAAACCAGCTGGGGCTGGGGCTTGATCTTGATGGAGGGAGAGGGAATATTTAAAAAGTTGTGCAAAGGCCTCTGTAGTGTAAAAGAGCTTGTGGTCGGATTTTAACGCAGAATCACATTAATTAATATTGCTAGCTCCTTCGTTTTCTTGTTTAAAAGAGTGAATATTCTCTCTTCAATATTTAGGCAGTGATTGTTTGTATTTTCATTTCTTGTTTCTCATTTTCATAAGGAAATAATGAGATTTTTTTATTTGAAAAATAGAAAAAAAAATTATGAGGTAATAATTATTTGTGAGCTAAAAATATAATAATTACAATTTACAGTTGATGTGATATGTGAGAGAAAGTGTGGTGATGATTGTTTGTGAGAATTTTTTATAAAGAAATGTTGTGAGACGGTTTAGTTGTGAAATGGTTTTACTTAAATAATATAATATAATGTGTAAATATACTTATATACTGTGAAAATGATTTTATTTAACAATATTAGAATTTTGTGTAAATATAATTGTATATTATGAAAAAAAATTTAAATAACAAAACATTATGTCCAAATATAATTACATGACAAAACTAAATAATGTTATGTAAATATTAAAATATATAGTTAATATTTATAAATATATGTGTAAATAAAATTATACATTGCAAAAATAATATTATGCAATATTAAAAATGTGTGAATAATTATATTATCAAAATAATTGTATTTAAATATAAAAATATTACTTGTAAGTATAATTATTTATTAAAAAAATAATTCTATTTAAATATTAAATATTACGTATAGATATAATTACATACTATGAAAATACATCGAAATAACTATCTTAAGAAAATAACAATATTTTAATATAAAAATATTGTGTGTAATTATAACTACATATTATGATATAATTTCATTTAAATGTTATTATATGCATGCAAATAATTATATTATGAAAATAATTATTTAATATAAAAGTATTATGTGTAAATATAATTATATGTTATGAGAGAGTAAGTGTTTGTGAGGTAAAAGTGTAATGATTACTGATAGGTGAAAATAATTATTTGTAAGGAGGAGGGAAAATTTTTCAAAGAAGCGAAGAGGAATTTTTGAGAGAAATTTTGTGAGGTAAAAAAAATTTTCACAATCACACACTTAAAGAAATTTCTTTATTTTTGTTTTTTGAGGGCTTGCTTGTGAGAATTTCTCACAAACAAGAACAGTATTCTCTCTCTCTCTGGTTTAGCTTTACCAGTACTTTTTTTTCCTTTACATCCATTAAATATGCAATTCATCTTTTGCTATTGTATAACAATTAAAAAACCTTTAAGATAATTGAAAATTATAACATTACCAGTACTCTTTTTTTCTTTACATTCATTAAATATGCAATTCATCTTTTGCTATTGTATAACAATTAAAAAAACTTTAAGATAATTGAAAATTATAGTAATTTTTCTTATAAATAATGACTTCGACAGAAAATTAAAAAAGCAAAACTGATAAGAAATTATATAATATATGCGGTTGTCATATATATTTAATGGTATAATATTTTCTTTTTAACTCTTATTTCTATTTATTAATTTGATCTTAATTTGTCCTTGATCACAATTCAATACTTTCCACTATATCCCTTAAAAATTGAACTTTCATCTGACTTATGTTGCCATGCATGAATTTTACAATGGCAAACAATTATGATTGGTCCTTGACCTTCGGCGTGAAATGCTATAAAAGCAACTCCAGTCTATAAAATTTTAAATTTGACATGCTTAAAGAAATTATTTAAAAGTGTAAGTTTTTTAATGTCAAATGAACCTTCCAGAAGGTAATTTTTTAATGTGGTTAGTTTCCTCTCTTCAACAATCAGTTCTGCTACAACGCTCACTGCTCTAGATAATTGTCCATTTTTTTTAATATGATTTTTATGTTATATATAATTATACTTAAGGACATATCAATTGAAATAGATTATTTTTTTTATCAATCAAAATCCCTTGCTCAAATTGTACAATACCTTCTCTTACAAAGAAGCTCGTAACCCCAACTTTATTCATAATTTCATCAATTAATTATTTATTAAAAAAATGAGTTAATTAAATTTGTTTTCTTATTGACCTAATAAAAAATATTATATAAAAAATATCTATATAAACACGATTATATATATGATCAATCATATAGGACATTTAGGACTTGTTCTCCTAATATTTCTCAAGATATTTTTCAATTTTTAAAATAAATACAAAACATGTACACATTTTTTCATCTTAATTTTAAAATTTAATATTTTAATATTAAAAAAAAAACCCCTATAATTCATTTACAAACACTCTAAACCTTACTAATCGTACCTTTGACCCTACTCGACACACCCACCAATCCCTGTCTCCCTTAATTCTCCTTTCTCCCTCAATCTCCGAAGGCTCTCTTCTCCGTTTCCAATCTCCATTTTTTCTAAAATATTGCTCCAATAGAAGGCTTAAAACTCACACCCTCCTCAGTGATTGAATGTTGTTCTACGTTTGCCCTCTATCTATAGTCATGCGTGCACATCTCTTGTCTCTGTCTTAGGCTTCATCTGCTCGCAATGGACATTCCAGCCTCGATTTTGGTTGATTGATTCCTCCAACCTAATTTGGGGAAAAGTTGAAAGCCTTATCGACGAGAAGATAATGAGGCACATGTCCATTGTTTTTGCTAGAAGGAGGCGCACAGGTACTGGGTTACCCAGAAACGTCGCGAAACTCGAGTTTGGTGAAAACATTTTTCTACGTTTTTGTCATAAGAAGGTTAATATTGCTTGCTTGGGTTGTTGATATTATGCCATAATCTATCTATCTTTGTTGGCATTTGCAAGTTTAGGCTAGATTTAGGGTTTACCTGTATTTAGCTATAATCTTTTTGCTTTGGTTCTGGGTTATTTGTCGGTATGGGAGCCAATACGCCTGGCTTGTGGGTTTTTCTATCTTGAGGTTGCATTTTTACAAATTTTTCAAAAAATTTTAAAGCATTTGTTACACAGCATGGGTCTAGGGCATTTTGGCGTATGTGGTTGATGAGATTCTTGGTCTGAAATTGGTTTAATTTGTGTTGTCATCTCAGAATTTGACCTACCTGCCTGACCTTTGTTATGGTTTTGCTGATTTTCAAAGCCAGCAAAAGTACTCTATTTTGCCTTATCGTTCCTTGTTGCTTTATTGTTTATATGTACATTTATGGAGTAATTGTACACGGTTGGATTTGAAAGTCCGTTTATTGTTGTAATTTGTAGATTAGTCACTTGTGTGTATTAAGTTTAACAGTTTGAGCCATTAGTGGAACACTTATGTGGCTTGTCTATTGTACTTGGTAGTAGACTAAGTTGTTACTGTAACTTACTGTGTGATGGTGTCTATCCTATACTCTCCTACCTTTCTTTTTTTCACATGGTCTTCAATGCTGGAATGCTACGTGAGGCAATCTCTTTTGTTTTCTTTACATAAGGCTAACAAAGGCATTGCTATATCACATCCATACTATTTGTGGAATAGAAATTGCATTGATCGTAGCTGTATTTCCTTTGAATTTTCCTTTGAATGTTCAAGCCCTTTTACTCTATATATTCAACCTTTCTACCATACCTAAACTTACTTTCTTCCCATAGCACACAATATACACTGCAAGCACCATCACACCTTCATTACATTGGACACACTTGCGCAATGGCAGCCCCAACATCATCTAGATATGCTGACAATGTGGGGGATCACAAATTTCTAGAACTTGGTTCAAAAGGGGGAGATTTGCAGGACACTCTATCTTCTGCTTTCAGCTTTATCGCGAGTTTTGTGAACTTGGTTCTTTTTGGAGTTTGTTGTTGAAACCTATTACAGCAATGATTTTTTGGGTTTTTGCTTCTTTTGATTTACTGCCTGTTGATTGCTTCATATAGTTTACTTGCTAAGATGTTCAATATATTACTTGGTAGTTTGCTAAGTTTCAGTCAAGAATTTTGTCTTGCATTTTATATGTTCTCATGTGAACATTGTTCTGATTTCAATGTTTTAATGTGTTGGTAAATTGCTTTATGACATTTGATGCATGCTTGGGCGCCATTAGAGGTGTAAATAAGATGAGACAATTTGCGAATAGTTTGAGCTCATTAGTCAAATTAGCCAAACCGAGCTCAATAATACCCGGCTTGAAAAGCTCATGAGCCTAAACAAACTTTTTTATATTTTATATATATGGTTATATATAATAAGGTTCATAAATATAAGTAAATAATAATAATAATAATAATAATAATAATAATAATAATTTGTCTGTTATTTTTAGGAAAATAAAAAAATTCTTTGAAATATTTATAATTATATATTTTATTTTAAGCCTATATGAGCTTAAACTAATCCAAACCTATACAAGATTGAGTTAATTCGAACTCATACGAATTGAGCTCTTTTACTTCCCTATGATTCGATTTGATAAGGCTTGATAAAACTCGCCCAAGCCTTCGTTTATTTAACGAGCTGAGCTTAAATTTGCGAGATTCAGGCTCGGCTCGACTCGTTTACACCCCTAGCCGCCATGCTTGGGGTTTCTCCAATCCTTTAGTGGAGAAGTAAGTATACCTCCATGGTTACCATTATATGTTCTTCACAAACACCAATCTTTGGTGTTCAGTTTCATAGTCACAATTTTCTAATTTGTAGGACATCTTTCTGTCATATTACAGAAGATGAGTGTGAATAAGGGTTGTTCATTGTGTTGGTCTAAGCCTATGTGCTTACTACCTTGAGTTTTATGCATTTTCGAGTGAGATGGTCTTGAGTCCTGAGCATTAAGCATTGAGTATGTCTGTTAATCACTCCATATATGCTTTGTGTGTTGAGTTAGTATGTGGTTAACATACTGGGGGCTGTGTCCTGCATTTTTAGCACTCCATGTTAGGCTTAGTTGGTTGTCCTCCACTTGATCTCTCCTCATGTAGCTTGCATTGCAGAAGTTCTACAATTTCTAAGGAGATGCTGTTCTATTTCTGGTTTTGTAGATTCTAGTTTCTCATTGAATGCTATGTCTGTTTCTATTTTTGTCTTCCATAGGGTTCTGCAGATATTGATTCTGCAATTTCTGGTTTCTCCTTGCAATTTTTTAGTCGTACTTGGAGATGCATTCTGTGTAGATTGTTCATTCCTTGCATTTTTGTAGTTGTAGTTGTAGTTGGTCAACCATTCTAGTTGCATTCTATCTGTTGCTTCATCTTTAGGGTTGGTCTTGCAGTTTGTCATGCATTTTGTAGGTCAAAACCGTTAAAGGTTTGGCATGCATATTTGGAGTAACATAAAATATGGGTGAGAGTGTCACTAGGGAAGTGGCTTCTTATATCATTGTTCCAACCACACCACCCAACATTTTCTTGAGGCAAGAATTAACATTACAAGCTATTAGTGCACTAAGCGGTTCCTCCTGACTCTCTGGCAACTGCGTTAGTTCTTCTAGTTGTCATTGTCATCCTTCAATTACGTGTAACCATGTTATTGTTATGCATAAACATTGAAGATCTCCAAAAATGATGTTGTTTTCGATTTCCAACAGTAATTTAAGTTTATCTTATAGCCTTAATATAGGTTGTGCATGATATAATATAAATTATCCCATGCTTTCTTTATATTATGTTGCCAATTGGGTTGGTAATTTCCCTTTTAGTTTTGTATGTGTAAACACAATCCTAGAACAAGTTAATTGATACAATTATGGGAGTATGACAACAATTGGAAATAAGCACCATTCATAAATGGGAAAAGGAAAAAGAAAAAAGAAAAAAGAAAACAATTAGAACTCAAGTTACATACTCTTCAAGTTTAAAAAAAAATGGTATTAGTTTTCTAAAAATATTAAAAAAAAAATTTTGGCTCCTTGGATTACTCTTTTACATTGACCGATTCACAAATTTAGCGCAAGAGTTTACTCCACTGTTTGAAAATATGTATAGAGGCTTAAAACTAATTTATAAGATAAACTGCACAAAATTTATCTTAATTTATCTAAATTTGGGGTAAGTGCAATAAAACTCTCTTAAATGTGGTTAATTGAATTTATTTTAAAGTGAGCTGAAATCATGTATTCTAATATTTTGAACAAATACTTTTTATAACATGTGAAATGATGGGATCGTACTTAATTTTATTTGTAATCAAAAGTTACGAGTTTTAGCATGTGGGGGAGAAATTTTTTTCAAAAAATCACCACCAATAAATGCGGATGTCCAAATTAGCGAATTCATTTCATACCAATATTATCAGACATTTATAAATGTCAATATTTTAAAAATAACTTAATTAACATTTTAGAATGTCTTTTCCAAATCACACTAAAACTATTTTGTAGACAATGTCAAATTATAATTTTAGAAGTAATTTATATTGTATTGAGTTCAAATAAGCTTTGCCAAAATAATGGACACTTTTTAAACCTTTACAAAATTCGTCATTGTCTCGTATCTTTTTCCACATTTTCCATAAATAGATGTCCCTAGATTTACACTACCATACTATGTTCCAAAAAAAGTTATCAAAAAAACATCGAGCAAACATAAGCACTTGATCTAGCTAGCTCACTTCGACTTCAATTGTCATGCTTTTAGTAAAATTAATAGTAGTCTCATTATAAGGATATTGATTTTTCCTTCAAATAATTGGCATGGAAAATAGATGGATCCAAATGGGAAAGAGCCTTCTAACATTTTCAGGCACTACCATGCAAGGGCGAGCGACACACGTTGGACGTAGATCCCAATCATGCACCTCCGTATGTACCTCCACCACATGTTGAGGAACATAACAATAGTGATAGGGCATCAGTGGATGGTCAGGTCAGCCACACAAGGCGTGGACTTATGCAATGTCTGAAGATGCCACATGCATTTGGTTCCATTAGTACAGGTGAGGTCAGCACCATGCGGCATAGGCCACACATCCTACCATCGCCATAGGATTAATCGAAAATCACATGTTCAAACTTTCTTCATGTTAGGTTTGGCAAACTATGCTTCGCCTTTCACTTTATGGTATTATTAAAGTAAACTCATATTGGACATTAATGAGTAACAATTATGTCATTGTTAAACATTATTTGTGACTTACCAAGTCATGTATTATTAAAGCACAACTGAAAAAATTGCATCACTAAATGGGAATAAATTATTATTATTATTCATAAGCACTTCTATACGGTAATTAACATTCTAAACATCTAATTCAAATTGTCTTTTTATTTAGATTCATTCATTCATTTATCTAATAAATCATTACATTAAATGAAATAAATATAGGCAATATAATTCTGTCAATATTATTTTATTTAAAAAAATTGTATAATTTATCTGTATTACATTTGATTAAATGTAATAAATCATTGATATTATATTCAATTACGAATGTATAATTATATGTTATTATACTAGTAATCCAGTAATGTAATTATTTGCAAGTCAAATAATTTCAAGTGTATTACTAAATAATATGTTATAAGGTGGTGTAATAATAAAAATATGTAAAGTTATTTTTCGCATGTTATTGAGTGTATTAAATATATTTTTTACCTGTACATTTATTAATCATAATGTTGTTTTAAATTTACTAGTCTCTTTCCTACACCTAATTCATTCCCCATTTTTTTATTAATTTAATAAATTTATTTTTGAATACTTAACATGCTTTTTAATAATTATTTTAATATTGTTAAAATGTCATACAACATATATTATATTTTGAATAAAGAAAATATAATATGTCAAATTAATAAATCAAAGAAAATAATTATACATCATTTCATTACAACACTATTTCAATCATTACAATATATATATACACACACATTAAAAAATCACTATAACTCTACAAACCCAACAAAAAAACAACTTATTCAACTTTAATAGTAAATTTTGTCTCCCCTAAAATATAAAGAAACCACTAACTCATTCTTAATGTTTTCCCAAAATACAAAGAAATACTTGACACATTCTCTAAATTTTCTCCCAAAAACATTTCTACAACTCATCCAAAATGCACATTAACACGTACTAAGCATTTTGTTCCAACGATTTCTCTTCAAACCTTCTTTTAACAAATGAATTCATTAAGTCTGACTTGCACACTTTTTTTTTCTTGTAATAACTTTAAGCTTAATTTCACTCTTTTAGACTGATTAACACATTTAGAGAACACAACTATACATAGAATATGGTAACAATAGCAAATTAATCGTGTTATCCTTTATCATAAATTAAAACATCATAGGGCCAATCCAGAATCATTCGACAAAGTAACTAAAATTATATTTGGTTATGATATCAATTTCTTATTTTTTATATCTTTCCATTTTTTTATCTATACAGAAAAAAGGGTCTTTCTAACAAATACTAAAAATAAAAATAATTTTCAAATATTGTAAATTTGAAATATAATAAAGCATGACTTTGACGCATGCATTGACTTTGTTTTATTTTATTTTATTTTTTTAAAAATTAAGAGAAAGACATTACATGTCTTACTTAATACAATTCTTTAAAAATAAAAAATTCATTACGTAACAATGTCTTTGCCTGAAAAATGAGTATTTTAATTTTGAAAAACTTTCACCTAAAACATATTATCACCAAATATTCAAGTTTTTTATAAGTATGAAAAATGTGAGAGCTAAGAGAATATGAAAAATTGAGTGAATTTGTTAAAATAAATTGGGACCAATGACTTTTTGACTTTGAGGCCCAAAGAGGGCGTGGGGGGGTGGGTGGGTTGAACAATTAATAAGGGAACAACGTTGCAGCCAGCATCAACCTAAAAGAATAGCTGGGATTCACGGAGATAGTGTTTGGCGAAATTTATAAATATTATTATTTTTTTTAAAAAAATAAAATTTTAAAATATTTGAATAAAATAAAATTTTAAATTTATAAGATATTAACAATATGTCTAATGATATTTTATAATGAATATGATTAAAATTAAAAGAATTTAATAAAATTTTAAAAATAAGTTAGGAGTTCCTTTCCTTATTTTTTTTAAAAAGAACTTATAAACTCATAACATTCTATTTTAAAAGTTTGAGTTTTTTTTTTTAAATTTATCAAATATTTTTTAATATTTTATAAATTCTCAAATATATTATAAGATGTTTTGAAAAGTTTATAAGTTGATCGAACACCCTCAAAATAAGGAAAGATTGCTTGCATGCTGCTGCATGGCTACAAGACATCAACTGTATATCAATATTTTAAAAACAACTTTGCATAAATATATCTTATAATTTTTTTCTATTATGATAAAAAGTGAAGGCACTACATGGACCATATTATAATTTTTATTAATTAATTTTGAAAAGTAAAGGCGTAAATAGACCATATTAAATAATCTAGTGTAACAATTTATAGAAATAATTTGCCAAAACTATTAACAATGACGTGGACAGATTTTATATATACACATTAAGTTTGTATTACAATATCTAATACAAAAATATTAAAAGGCCTAATGTCCAAGTAGTTTTTTCAATTTCAATTTTTCCCAACTTAGTAAAAGATAAATTACATTTTTTTATTTAATGTAATGTGTAGATTTGTTGAAAAAATACAGTTCTCTATGCTTCTTGTTTAAAAGGCTAGATGAGCTCTACAAGAGGAGCCTATTGCATGGGTGTCTCCTTTGGTACTGGTCGTGTATCAAAGGCAAGATTTGGCATTGGTTATTAATAAGGGTGAAAGTTGAGTTTTACTGGATTAGACTGGAATTTGGGGTAAATCAACTTGTCTAATCGAGTTGTTTAACTCCAAAGACACTTGGGTTGAGATTTATAATCACGAGCAAATGTCAGGTTAGCTAAGGTGCCCTCGACTGTAGCACTCTGACGCTCAAATTAGTATGAGAACGATTAGTTAAAATGAGCAATAGAGTGAGGGCTATTGTGAAGAATGTCATACTTGTGAGAGGCTGATAATAAGGTATTTATAGTCTTCTTCAAGTAGGTGATATGTCTAAAATGCCCTCAACACGTATGAAGGGTTCTTGTCTTTTCATGGGGAGCTTTAGGTCATCTTCCATTTTTATACTATTCCTAGTAGCTTCATTTCTAGCTTTTAGGGGCAGAATAGTACACTGGTGGTGCACCTTCTGTTAGGGTGGCATGCACTATTAATACGAAGGCATGCTGCTTGTTAGAATATAAATGTGGCAGTGAAGGGATCCTACAGTGAGTCAACCTTCCTGATCGACTAGATAATCGACTTTAAAGTAAGCTGTGGTTTCGTCGGAGGATAGGTAGTCCTCTGTGTCATAGGGACTGTCGACCAACTGAGTTTGACCTCCATCTATCACGCCTTGATCGAGCGAGACCAGCATTGCACAATGAGAGGATAACTAGGTCAACACATGATTAGGCCTGGAAGATGAAATGGGCCTGACCAAATACTTCACGTGTAATTCCAGGGTCGATACCATTGGGCAAGGCCTATTAAGTCATCCTATATCAAGAGTCCCCCTAATTTCTAAATTCTGATTGAGAGAATTGACAAGAAGAATTAGGAAGTAAGGTTATGAAGTAGGGAGGTGTAATCGACATTATGTAATCGACCAAGGTTTGGTACATTTAATATGCTTGTTACATTGAATCGCACGAAGCGCCAGGTGATGGTTACACTATTATTACAGCCATTTAGGTTCTTTCGCTTGGGTGCTTATAAATAGGCGCGGTTAAAATGCTTGTTTTTTACTTTCTCCACTTTATATTTGGTTGAGTTCTATATTTACAGCGCTTTTTACTCTCTGTTTCGTTCCTTAGAGTTCATTGAGATCTTGTAAGTTTTTCTCCCCACTTATTTCGAGCATAACATTTTCTTAAATATGTTGGGTGTGCATGATGATGTAGGTAGCTAGTGGAGTGATAGTGAGGCGATTAGGTCAGATTGAACTCCACCCCAAGGGGAGTGTGGTAATAATAGCGGGTTGAGTAGTTCTTCGAACGATAGTTTAATCTCTAGTAGTTCAAGTGATGAATGCATTGCTTCTAGAGGAGATGCTTGCCTAAGTTAGGTACCAGTGTCCTGTGGTTGACTTTTCATCCCCAATCATTACAGCGAGATAATGTCAAAAATTACTCCTATTGACCTTGCGCATATTAGCGAGCTCTACCATGTCCCTCTTGAGTATGAGTTAACAGTCCCTAGTACCCGCGATAAGATACATCAACCTCCCAAGGGGTGCATTACTATGTTCAAGAAAGCTTTTAGGTGTAACCTTAAGTTCCCTCTTGCTTCAGCAATAGTCAACCAGCTAACATGTCTAGAGATCTGCATAACACAATTGTTATCAAATTATTTCTTGACCATATATAATTTTGCAGTCCTCATGCATATATTCAACTAGCCAACCACTTTCGCCAACTTCTCCAATCTTTTTCATCTTTGGATGTCTTGGAAGTCGGGTAGCACTGATGAGTAAGGCTTTTATTACCTTACTGCTCGACCTCGTCAAATGTTGTTGGTCACACTATTTTTTTCCTACAGCCAGGAGTGGAAAAAACACTTTCTATATGTTTGAGGGTCTGGGGGTTTTAATATTTTGAGGTGATGGTGGATGGGTCACGTTGAAATGCCAAGTACTTCGACTCCAACTTGGCCCAATACCTTTATCTGAAATTTAGTCAAGTTTGGTCAGATGGAGGCCTTGGTGTTTATCGAGGAGAGGTGTTTAGTGTTAGCTGGCTTGTCACCAGCCCAGTTGAACTTACCAACAAATGATCGACTAGGTAGAAAATATTGTTGATTTTATGAATTTGTTTATTTACATGCATCTTTGTGTTCAATTTTAATTATTTTTTTTCTATTGCTTGCTATCTTGGCAAATTGCAAGGAGACCATGAATTGGCAAGAAGTTTTAGCCTAAGCACAAAGAAATAAAGAGTGTTGCCAAGCTACAGAGGCTCAACAAAAGGTTGCTCTGGTCATAGCCTCGTCACCCTAACCTATACAACTATCTCCAAGTGCATTGCCTATTTTATTTGTGCGACAATGGGCATCAGCCCCACTGGTTAAGATAAAAAGTAAATTATTGAGTAGAGAGGTCCTACTCAGAAGAAGGCTATGATTGAGAGGGGCAAAGGAAAAATGGTGGTGTTGGGTTAGCCTTTAGGTTACGATCTATTCGGGTGGTGCAGGAATGATGTGCTGTTCTAACTACTAAAGCTGTCGTCTCTTTGATTTAGGATGGAGCCGATCATGTTCGTGCATAATTCGCTCTTGATGGTGTCAGTAGGGTTGACAAGGGCTGCCCCGCTAAAGGTGATGATGTCCGGCTTATTTGCATTCAACTAGAGGAAGTTCATAGATCTGAGCCAGGATACTGCATTTAGAGCTTTAGCATGCTACACAAATATGGTAAGTGTATGGTCGATTCACATGGTTCATTGATTGTTATTTACTAGTTGAGCACAGTTTTACTTATGTAAATTTTTTGTCTTTCAGGTGAACCAACTGCTCTACTATTTCTAAAGGAGGTCAGAGCTGACTTTAGTTGACCACGAGCAACTATAGGAATGGGGGATGTGGAGACACTAAAGGTGCAACTCCCGTCTTCTTAGGCTAGGGTTGAGCATTTGACAAAGAAGGTTGAGGACCTCTATAATCAACTTGTGATGAAGGATGACTAGCTGGTGCTTGCTATCATAAAGAAGAGCATGATGGATAAGTTGCTACACCAAGCTAGACTAGACACGCATCACGGCTATGACTCTAGTCGAATAGTGGGGGTACAATTTAGCTATTTAGGATGCTCGAGCAAAATTTTATAAGAGGCTCCTACTCATGCGATGGGAGGCCATGAAACAATTCATGCTCTGCTCAGTATTTCAAGACGCAAGCATTGTCTTTCTATTGGATGATGCTAAGAACGCATTCGACAAAGTGGTGAAACAATTGAAGTTTCTAAGCTATGTTTTTTGACCAAAGGATAAAGATCACATCAATCCTATTTTGGACGAATAGCTGCAGATGTGCCCCGAGCCTGATAGAGCAACTGTTGAAGAAAGAGCCGCAGAGAATGCCCTGGTTGAGCCCCCAATTGAGGCACAGAGGAAGGAGGCTAAAGTGGCAAAGAAGTTGGCCGTGGTGGTAAAGAAGTTTGATTTTGCGAACAACTTTGCCTTTAAGATTCTCGATAGCATGGTCGATGCTAATTAGTTTCTACCATCTCACTAATGTGATTTTTTTATCAACAAGGTAGGATCGTCTTGACCAGCTCTAGCTGCAATTCCACTCACTACTGTTAGGCTCGTGCAAGAGGCAGATAGCCCAATGGTAGTTCCTATCCCCTCGAGCAACGAGCTTGATCAGGCCATAGCAAAGCATGCTATGGGGGCTCATATTGAAGGGGTAGTGTTGAGCAACCGTTGAAGTTTTATTACATGTATATGCTTGCTGTGTAAAGCGTTGTTTTGTAATTTTCTTTTCTTTTTGTAAATTGACTTTGTAATCAAAAATTTAAATTTAATGAGAATTGTTCTTGCTCTTTGATGTGCTTCACCATTTACTTTATTTAGCACTTGTGCTCTTGTTGAATGTGGATCGTTGATAAACAATAATTTGATCATAGATAAACATAACTTTAATAACAAGAGTCATGGTTTATTTGAATCCATGAATGCAAATATAAAGAAATTAATCCAAGATATTGGTTGACTTTAGGGTCGATTTAGGCTATTGTCATTTTACTGGCACGAGTGCTTTTGTCAAAATGATCATATTAACTTAATGCTTTCTCCAACTTTGAGGTTGAGTTTTTATTTTGCTGCTAATGAACATGGATTTCCAATTCACTTTAGTGTGCGATCAATTTAAACCGCACTAATAGCGAGCGTAGTGATTAATCACATTATCTTGATGTTTTCACAAAGTTCTGCTCGACTATGTGGTCAAGGTCTTAACTGAGCCTATTATCTTAAAGCGCTAAGCAGTTTTTACTCATTTTTAGGGTTTAGGTGTTGACTGCAAACTTCAAGTTGGCTTAGGCTAAAATGCTTCGATTCGACAGCTTGAAGTAGTTATTTATGTCGATTGCAGGACTGATTGTTAATATTAGGGTGACAAACCTCGATTTTGCAGTTTGAAGTTATTGTTTTGGTTGACTACTAGGTTAACTGTAAGTGTTGGACTGAGCCTCAATTTGGTGGCTTGAAGCCATTATTTGGGGTCGGCTGTAAGCGTTTAACTCATGTTTTTGAATTATTGGAAGGGGGTTGTTGTAGTATTATAAGTGAATAATGACAGGATTGCTAAAACCTTCATTTATATCAGATAATACAATGGCAGTTACGAAGCTTTTCATACATAAAATTTCTTCAAGTTTATAGCATTCCAAGGTCTCGGGAGCTCATTGTCATTGATGCACGCTAGTTGATATGCATTGTCCTTTTATACCTTAATGATAGAATAGGGACCATCCCATTTTAGGTCGAGCTTGCCAGCGTTCTTGGATACCTCTATTTTCTTGAGAACAAGATCCATGGCCTTGAAGTTGCACAGTTGGACCTCTTCGTTGTAATGTTCTATCATCTTTGATTTGTACCACTGCATGGTGTTGTAAGCTTCTTATTGCAGCTCATCAATGGTCTCCAGGTCAAGTTTCCTTTTAGATATGTCCCTGATTAGATTAAAATGGATCACTCCAGCTATGTGTTGTATCAATTTAGAGGGGATAACTGCTTCGGAACCATAGACTAAGCTATAAGGTTGTTCAAGGGGTGGTTTTGTACACCTACAACACTCCAGAGAGGTCATTTGCCCAACTCAATCTGGTTCCTTCTAGTCGAACTTTGAGATGGTCGAGAACGATTCTGTTCATTACTTCTATCTGGCCATTACACTGACGGTTCCTAACTAAGGTAAAGTGTTGGTGGATCCTTAAAGCTTTATACTAATTTCTTGTGCTCTTGCTTTAAAATTGGGTGCCATTATCTAAGAGGAAGACCTTGGGGAGACTAAAATAGCAAATAATGTTCTTCAAGATGAAGCTCTTGATGATCGCATTGATTATTTTTGGAACTACTTTTGCCTTGACCCATTTGGTGAAATACTCGACTACAACAATAATAAATTTCCTTTAGCTTGATGTCTTTAGCAAAGACCCCATTATGTTGATCCCCCATTGGTTGAATGGCTAGGTGATCTGGACATTTACCATTGATTCAGTAGGCTGATGTGGTATGTTTAAATGAACTTGGCAAGATAGGCACCTTTTAGCAAACTCGATGGCATCCTTCAATAGTGTTGGCCAGAAATATTCGTATATGATAATCTTATGAGCTAGGGATTATCCTTCTGAGTGATTTTCACAAATGCTTATGTAGATTTCTTGTAAGACCTCATGAGCTTGGTCTGGGTCCAACCACCTTAGAGGTGGTCCTGAGATCGACCTTTTATAAAGTTGATCGTGCTCATCGAGAGCAAATTTGCTTGCTTTATTACATCTTGTCAAGAAGGAATAGTTTCTTTGACAGCCGCCACAAAGTTTTGGTCGAAGGCTTCTATAGTTGGCTTGTGTGCGATAAGAAATGTTATCGTCTTGCCTCTGGTTCCTCTTATTTATCTAGTAAACTTGGACAGGACATCGGTGCGCTCATTTTTCGATCGGGGCACTTGGCTGAGTGTGAATTTTTTGAACGATTGTTATAGCCTTTTCACTTTGGCCAAGTACTGGCTTATTATGGAGTCCTTGGCTTCAGAATTCCCCTTAACCTGTTTTGCCACTAGTTGGGAGTCCATGATTGCACTAGCTGCTCTACCCTAAGGTCTATTGCTATCCTTATTCTCATGAGGAGAGCTTCATATTTAGCCTTATTATTGGTGATCGGGTAGTCGAGCTTGATTGTAAAGTCAAACCCCTTCGCTAATGAAGAATGGAGTGAAACACCTATCTTTCCTTCTTAAGTGGTTGGTGACCCTCGACATG
The DNA here is from genome assembly GCA_014898725.1 of Jacaranda copaia. NCBI lineage: Eukaryota > Viridiplantae > Streptophyta > Magnoliopsida > Lamiales > Bignoniaceae > Jacaranda > Jacaranda copaia. The sequence goes on along the minus strand of JACGDI010003948.1, from coordinate 308,761 downwards.
CAAAGCCATATGAGAGGGGTGTCACCATCTTTATAGGGGAAGTCGACCAGCTCAGTGATGAAATCAGCTAAAACCTGTGCTTTTATGGTCATCAGGGTTGAAAAATAATATCAAAAGTTGAGTTTTACTAGATTAGACTGGAATTTAAGGTATAATTGACCTATCTGGTTGAGTAGGCCAACTCCAAAGACACTTGGACTGAGATCTGCAATCACGAGCAAATTTCAGAGTCGTTGAGGTATCCTTAGCTATGGCACTCCAATACTTAAGTTAGTATGAGAACGACTAGTAGGATGAGTAGTAGAGTGAGGGCTTTTTGTGAAGAATAGCATACCTATGAGAGACTAGTAATGGAGTATTAATAGCTTTCTCTAGGTGGCTGATATATCCATGATGCCCTCAACACGTAGAAGGGTTCTTGTCCTTGCATGGGGAGCTTTAGGTCATCCCCTATTTCTATACTATTTTAGGTAGTTCCATCTCTAGCTTTTAGGGGCAGAATAGTACACTGGTGGTGCACTTTCTGTTAGAGGTGTCAGTAGAGGCGGCACAAGGGTAGTATGCACCATTAATGTAGAGGTATGCCCCTTGTCAGAATATTAAATACGGCAGTAAAGGGATCTTGCAATGAGTTAACCTTCTTGATCGTTTAGATAATCGACCTCAAAGCAAGCTGCGGCTGTGTCGGAGGACAGGTGGTCTTCTATGTGTAGCTCTCATCTAGACCGTTGACCAATTGAGTTCGACCTCTATCTGTTGCACTTTGATTGAGCGAGACCAGCACTGCACAATGAGAGGTCGACTAGGTCGACACATGACTAGGCTTGAAAGATGAAATGGGCTTGGCCGAATATTTTACGTGTAATTCCAAGTTTGATATCATTAGGTTGGGCCATTCCATATCTGTTATGTTGTCCTTTCTTTTGCTGACTTTCAACATTCTTTGAATTGTGGCACTTGATTACTACGTTCGCAACCTCGCAATCTTGTTTGCAATCTCAACACTCCTTTATTTGAGTTTTCCACAGCCAGTGCCAAGAAGATGTAGCTAAAAAAACAAGATATGCTCCTCTTGAGAGTTCTTCTACTCCGAGAGTTTCGCAAATGATTTTTTGTTTCCAATTTCTTTCTAGAATTTAGTATTTATAAATTTTAGTTCTAATGAGTTTAGACTAATTAGAGTTTTTTTGCATTTTTTATGGACTTGAATTGTCCTTGGTATTGTTAATCAATTTAGAGTTCATTTATTATTTTTAATTGATTTATCTAATTGTCTTTAAGATCAATTTTAGTTATTTAAAAAAAAGCATCACATACAGATAAAATTTAAAGTTTGCCTCCACAACCTCTCAAATTGAGAATCACATTAGAAACACAACTAGATACAAATCTTCGGGGAAAAAGAAAAATCGAAGAAGAACTTGAAGCAGAGAAGTATTCAGAGTGGATTAGAGGGTTGAAAAGAGTCGCAGTGGGGAGGCTTTGGTGTTTTCAAATATAAAATCTATTTTATAGAATAGTTGACCTAGCAGAAATCTGTTGTGGTGTAGATGGTTTGGACGTTCGGCTCTTACTCGAAAGACCCGGGTTCGAGTTCCGGCGGCGCAAATGATTTTTGGCCCTCTTTTATTATGTTTTGGGTGGGTATTCAAGCCCATCTGCCACGACAAGTTCAAATTAGGCCCAATAAGAAGAGTTTTCAAAAAACAGCTGACAAACATATATATTTGCTCGTACTTTTTCACTTTTATCCTCAAATTCTTGTTTAGACCATTTATCATTTCGATATGATTTTTGCGTATGTCTGGTTTTTTTCGTGTTTTCTTTTTATTTTAAATATTGATGTTTAATTTTTGAAAGTAAATTAATAATGACTTGGTTGCCCAATTAATTAGGAATTACGATACGTACCTTAGGAATTCCAAAAAAAATTAGTTTGCATAGGTACGGTAAGTTACAAATCATATTACGGCTGCCATTATGCATTGGTATTATTTTTGCATATAATTGAACTTCTCAGATTCTTAGAGTTTCCAATTTTAAAAATAAAGATGATTTTAATAATTAAAAATGAGAACAATTTTATTATAAATTATTGGGTTTTGAAATGATTTCAAAATTAGATGAGCTTCAACTCCATCATTTCTTAATTAGATAATTTGGCAAAACATACCACAATTTCTTTAAATTCTTACTCAAATTCACCCATTTTTAAAATTTTAACCATACATCTTTTCTAAACCATAAAAAAGATACATAAGAGATTAGAAAATAACAGTAACTTGTGAAATTACAAATAAATATGAGAATGGGATATGGATTCTCATTGTCATATGAGGTCCACACACCTCATACAGAATAATAATAGAATTTACTCTGAAGAAGCAGACAAAAAGGTAAAGAAATCAACCACATATAGCGAAAACTAAATACAATACTGCAGGGAGAATAGACTTTCATTGCTTCTAAAGAATTTGGGTGTAATCTAAGTATTAATCTTTCTGCAATTCTTCCGGATTTCTCCCTTGGAACCTGTCAAAGGAGAAATATTTCCCATCTTGACCATGGACTTTGCAAATTGCACAAAGAAAAGGTGGTTATCGGCAGCATATTTCTTCACTAGCTCCAATGATGCCCTATTGCTGGTGACCAGAACTTGGTCCGAGTTCAAGAGGCCCTTGAAACTCAGCAAATTCTTGAAGTAATTGTTATCAAACTTTGTGGGGGAGACAAAGTCCAAGAAAAACAGATTCTGATCACCACCGGATTTTGGACACCTGGTTCGCAACTGGGCTGCATAGGATGGATCCAGGGTCCGGTCAGGTTGAGAATTTCCTGATTGGTTATAGAGCCTTTGTCTGAAGCTGACACATCTTGAATTTCCAATTGTATGGCTTCCTGAATAGAGGATTTTAATCTAAATATATATATCATATATGGTATCGATCGAGTTGGAATTAAAGCCATTCATCAACAGCATGAAACTTGTCTTATGTAGTTATGTTCCGAAACAGAAAATAGAAATTAGAAATGATCTTATTAAAATCATTTTACCAGATAATGCCACAAGATCAACAATGTCAAGGCCTTGTAGCTTAAACTTGGTGAGGATGGTCTGGAATGTGTTGTTAGGAGCAGGAATGTTATTGTTTGACCCACTCAAACTGGCACTTCTGGAATCCCTTCTTCCCAATGGAACCACCCAGCTGGGCCCTCCAGCCTGAGCACAGTGCACATACAAATACAGAAAAAGAGCAGGACTTGATGATCAGCTACCTTACAGTGGTAACTTCAAATTTTGATTTGGCTCTGCCAAAATATAAATTCTTTCATGATTTTACACTCACGAGAACGGTGGAATCCCTAGCAGCCAGAGCCATAATGTCGGCACAAGAAACTGTCTGAGGGCACTCTTTCTCTAGTGCAGATTTAATCTCATCAATCACTTCAAATCCACGAGCTGAATTCCTGTTAGGATTTGATCTCTTTTCACTGATTATCCCTCCGCTGCTGTCCAAGAGGACTGATGCATCACACCCCTACTTATATTATCAACACAAGAAAAGAATACCGAATTACTTATTTCTCATTTTACACGTACATTTTAACATTGTACTAATAGAATGTGACATAACAATGGCACTAACAGCAAACCTTGACAAAGCAGTCATGAAAATGAAGCCTGAGAAGTGAAGCAGCCATACGAGCCTCTTTTGCAACGGCCTTTGCAACAATGGACTTAACAAGTTCTAGTGCTCGCGGGCATGACCGGTCGTAGAACTGTGGGTAAAGGCAGCCTTCTTGGGTTTTATGACAGAAGCAAAGAGGTGCAAAAGTGATCGCGAGCAGAGTTGAAACCATGAATGCTTTGACGGACTTAGCCATTGTTTGTTTATTACAGGAATACTATAGAGAGAAAGGTGTCGGAGGAAAGAATTTGTGTGATGAAATTTGGTGACAAAACACAGAAATTTATAGAGTTCACAGCACAGAGAGAAATACAGAGACAGAATACAGGATTTGGGGAATTTTTTCTTAACAGAAATAAAAAAAGGGGGGGATTTGGTGGAATTTTGAGTTAAAAATTGTTACTTGGTCCATGATAAGAATTCGTATACGCATTTGTTTGAGTAGTGTGGCCAATCCTTACCTTGATGTAGAAAAAATTATACGGTTTGGAAAAGTAGCTTACAAGTACTACAAGTCCAGATGGCTTTATTTCAACATTTTATCTTACAATTATTGCTGTCCAGTCCCAGATGGTCCATTTCTCAATTCTTGAAGCATTTTTATGCGGGAGTTACATAGATATAGATTGAAGTCATATATAATCATACAATGCAAAGGTGCAGGAACATTTTGAGCATATACATCTGAGTGAGAAAGAACAAGTGAACAGAGAAAAAGTGATGAGAAGATGGGATAAATTAAGATTGGATTAGAAGCACCCAAACCTGCTCTCCTGTTCACAAAATTAATTAGGTTGCCACGGATTATGTACAGAAGCTGCAAGAGTATGTTTACTTGACATTGAGGTGCAAATCCCTCATTAATTCATATATTATATATTATTTGTAGTTGCTTTAGCAAAAAGCAATTGAGGTTTTAGTGAATTGATTTGCTTGTTATCAACATGTACCGTGTCAAAAGAGATAAAAGTTTTAGTCTCCACGATAGTCATGAAAATTATCTCTTGGAAGGTCAAGATTATCATCTAGTTACACGCGAGCGAAATTTCACACTCTTTAAAATACGTATTAATCATATTTTGTGTTTGAAACGCATGCACATTAATTTCATCTTCTGAAATTGAATTAAGACAAGAGTTATCCTCCCCATAGTTTAAGACGAAAACATCTTTTCGTCAATGTTTTCGGAAATCTATGCTCAATTGCTAAAAAATAATTAAGCTCCTTCAAACCACAATTAAATATATAAATCTCGAAGAAAAATTATTACCAAGAAAGTAAGGAAATTTTTTTATTGATTTGATCTTTGTCCTTGTTTGATCATAATTTAATACTTTCCACTATATCTCTTAATAATTGAGCTGTCATCTGACTTATGTTGCTATGCATCAATAATGCAATGGCAAACAACTATGAGTGTTCCTTGACCTTCCATTCCGCGAGAAACGCTATAAGCAGCTCCAGTACCTGTATAAAATTTTAAATTTGATATGCATAAAAAAAGTGTACACTTTCACGCTTTTTTCCCCTGTCCGTGTAATACCTTCAACCCTTTTCTAGAATACATTTGTAAGAAAGTCCCTTCAAACTTATTCACACAACGACAGATGTAATCATGTATGTTATCCTTGATCATAAATTAAAATGCCACAGGGTCAATCTAGAATCGTCTGATAACATAACTGAAGTCATATCTGGTTATGATATCAATCTATTATTTTGTATATTTTTCAATTTTTGATCTATAAGAAAACAGGTCTTTCTAACAAATATTAAAAATCAAAATAATTCTCAAATATTGTAAATCTGAAACATAATAAAGCATGCATTGACTTTGCTTTATTTTTTTCAGAATTAAGAGAAAGACATAATTACATGTTTTATTTAATATAATTGTTTTATAATAAAAAAAGGCATTGCTTAACAACGTCTTTCCCTAAAAAATTTATACTTCAATTTTGAAAATGAAAACATTCAATAATATTAAACTTTCACCTAAAGCATATATCACCAAATTAATATTGAATTTCTTTTTGCAAGTGTGAAAATTGTGATAGCTAAGAGGATGCGAGGTGGTGGTAGGAGCGAATTTGTTAAAGAAGTTGGGGCCAATTACTTTTTGACTTTGAGGCCCAAAAGATGGTGTTTGAACAATTAATTAATAAGGGAATCACTTTGTAGGCAACATCAATTTAAAAGAATCATTGATATTTGGGATTGATGAAATAAGGAAAGCATGGCATTGCTTTGCTTTGCTTTGCTTTGCTTGCATGCTGCTGCGCGGCGACAAGACACTCAGCAACTATTTATCAACATAACTGTGCATTATATTTTTTATATTTTGATCAAGAGTGAAGGTACTGCATGGTATAGCATTTTTATTGATGTACACTTTATTTGAAAAGTAAGGGCGAAAAATTTTAGACCATGCTAAATAATAATCTAGCTAGTGTAACAATTTATAAAAATAATTTGCCTAAACTATTGATGATGACGTGGACACATTGTATATATACACATAAAGTTTGTATCACGACATGTAATGCAAAAAATTAAAAGGCCAAATGTTGAAGAAGTTTTTCCAATTTTTTTTTTTCAACTTAGAGGGTATTTGGCTAAACTTATTTAAAATATCCTATAAGCTCCTATACTTTATAAGATATTTTTAAAATTTATAAGATTTAAATTTTATTTTTAAAATAAGTTGTTGAAGTGTTTGGATAAAATAAGATTTTAAAACTTATACGATGTTAGTAATGACAATATTGTAATTAAAATAGTTAAAGTTAAATAAATTTGTTAAAATTTTAAAAATAAGTTAAGGACTCCCAATTTTTTTTAAAAAAGCTTATAAGGTTATAACATCTTATTTTATGATCTCATAAACTCTTCTTTTAAAAAATTTACCGAATTTTTTTTATTATTTTATAAGTTTTTAAACATCTTATAAGATGTTTTAAGGAACTTATAAGCTCATTCAAACATTTTCTTAATAAAAGATAAATTACATTTTTTATTTGATGTGATGCGTAGAATTGTTAAAAAAAGAAAATGAAAAAGAAAAAGAGTTGCTAAAAAGAATACGATTGAGTTGCGAATCAATACTTTGAAGGAAAAGAAAATGAAAGAATCGGAATAGTATATATTCATATATAGGGATTGGGATTTTTAGATTTTTATAACAATTTGTAAAGTTCAACAATCCTTTCTCCTTATGGTATCTTTTATAACCTAAAACCTTTCGATTTTCCCGGCAAGAATATAGTTCTTCATGGAATTATTTCGATACTTTTGATTTATTAATTTTATAAGCATATGGCTGGGCGAGGGAGCTGAGAGACTAAACCAGAAAGGATATGCGAATATTAGGTCAGTCTGATTGGTTCTTTAAGAAAATGATTAATAAAAATAGGCAGAGAAAGGGTGGAGGAACTACCCCTGTGATAAGGTAATGGGAAATAGTTTATGTTTATTGAGGCTAGTAAAGGGAAATAGCTAGCTGTTTTCATTTTCTTAGTGTCAAAAAAAGCTGTTACCATTTTCTTTAATTAATTGGAACCTTATTCTGTTATTTGGTCTTTTAATTTAGACCGACCGACAATATATGTCACAATCAAAGTTGGCAGAAAACTACATCCGTAGTATTTCTACGTTTTTGATGATTGAGTGGCGATCCAGGTGGTACCATGTTTGAAGTTTACGCAAGGTTCGACAATACTGTCTAATGTCTCAAAAATTACAGGGCCCACTAGAAGCCGAGGGGACAAAATGCCCTCCAACCCAATTACCATAGTACTCTTACTATTACTAATGGGAAATGGGGTCCCAGGAGCTTTGGATCATGACAGGAGGCCGGCTTGAGTTTTTTCAACGAATTTGGGCCAGAGTACGATAAATCAGGAGCATGGCTTGTCCCATGTGAGCCGTGATGACTTCAGATTAGCTTAAGGGCCATATTTATTGGCTCTTGAACATTTCCATGTTTGGACAAAACATGTATAGTTTAATTTAAATATTTAATAATAAGGAAATACTCTGTATGCTCAAAACAAATGCCACAGCAAAAGCAAAACAGTACTCCTTTTACTTACGAATTAATGGCACGGATTTTTCTGTATGAGACCCATAAATATGAAAAAAGAAAAGATGAACATTGCATCTCCCCCGTTATAGCATGACAAGAACAAGATGAACATAGCATTATATTAATAGGTACTACTATCAAAGGCCCTTTCTCATCATGTTGTTTTATTCTTATGTAATATGGGTGCAAAATAAAAATACTTAATGGCCGCGGTCGTGGTGGCGGTGGCCGCCGGGCAGCTTCTCCTTGATTTTCTCCATAATTCCCTTCTTCTCATGGCGTGGACGCTCTGCGCCGCAGTAGTCATCTTGATAACCGCCGCTGGAAAGAGAATGCCCGCCAGGTAGCTTCTCTTTTATCTTCCCCTTGAGCGCCTTCTTTCTCCTCGCACCATGCCCGTCATCCTTCGAAGACGACTGCCGCGCGCGCGCATTTCCTTCGAAAATTGAACATTAATTAGTATCAAACCAAACCATATGCCTGCTAAATATATTATATATTATATATAAATTAAATGTCGGGTGTATGTGCGTCTTGTTGCTGGCTATAAATAAATTAAACATAACAAGTATAACAGAGTTCCAGTGCTGTTAGCAGAGTAACAAAAGAAATTAAAGGCCGGGCGGGCGTGGGAGCTCAAATACATACCGAGCTGCTTGAGCTGCCAGAGCGGTGGTGGTGGTGTCCACCCAGGCCAACATCAGTAATTCCTGGAGCAGTAAGGCCACTGCCACCGTGAGTTCCATGGGCACCGGTGGTGCTGGTGGTTCCATAGTACTGATCAGTTTTATAAGCTCCGGTGGTGCCGGCAGTACTATACTGATCAGTCCCGTGCTCAGTGGTGGCTCCATAATCTCCCAAAGTACCCCCTCCAGTGCGGTGAATGGGGTTTCCATACTCATCAGTCTGATGAATCGGGTTGCCAAACTGATCATAGCTCTGCCTTCCGTATTGATCGCCGTGTTGCGCCATATTGCGGCCTTTTCCTTTTCCTTTAATTCTCAGGATGGTAATAAGATGAAACATAAAATATATAGATTATTGCAGATGCAACCTAATTCAGTGGATTCCGCGAATTCCATGCATTTGATTTATTCTGTAAAAGAGCATGAGAGTGAGTAACTTGAAAATGAATAGCACGAAAGGTTTACAAGTGTACTTACATGAAAACAAATTGCAATTCAGATGCCATGCAGTCGGGCCTTACAGGTTTTCTAGGTTCCGTTCCTATAGTTCTGATTTGTCATTACATACTTAATTTTTAATTGTTTATATTAATTTAATTTAATCTTCATTTTTGAACCATCGTGAAGGAAGAATCATGGTCTTTCTATGGTTCTTCAATGAAACCATTTTCTTTTAAAATTAAATTATAAAAAATAAAATAAAAATCATTGCTCTTTCAATACTCAATGACCAAATTAATCTCATTAATTTTAATAAATTAAAAACCCTAATTTTCTAATATCAAATCATAATTCAATTAGAAGAAAATTAAAGAAAATAAATCTTAAGAGACGAATTCAATAAAAAAAAAACTATAAAAAATTCATTATAGAAAGACACAAATTTTCTTCTAATTGAATTCATTGTAAATGAACAGAAAATTAATATTATTATTAATATAATTGATATGAGATAATCCAGTAGGCCTGCCTAACAAGCTCAACATCAAGTTTGGGTCAGATCACCTATCAAGGATCATTTGGTCGACCTGTATCGACCTTACTTGGCAGGATCCGCAATCGACCTGCATCGATCTCAGGACCACTCCAGATGTTCCAACAGTCAGGTCTGGTCGACATGTATCGACCTCAAGACCCACTCTGGCATTGACTCGAATTTTCGCCGCATTTATTAGTCTGATAGGCAGTATGCCTCCCCATTAATGACTCATGAAAATTGGTACAGTCGTTGTCACCAACCCTGCCACCAACTCTGCCAACCCTGCCACCACCTTTGGCAGGGAGGCACCTTCAGAGATATTATTTACCCTAGAAAATAGGAGATTTAGCCACTTGAAATAATACCGAGATCTAGATATGGAATGACCATCAATTCCCTGGAAAAAACAAAAGTCAGTACACCTGATAAGGGCACCATGGTCAAATCACGCCTGGAGAAAGCTATAAATACTTTATACTCAACCATACTTAAGGTAATACAAAATACCTTATAAACCTTCTATACTCTCAGTATTCTATTGGATTACTACATATCGATCAGAACTAACGTGAGCGTTGGAGTGCCTTTGCCGGGGCACCTCGGCTAGCCTAACATGTGTTGTGGTTGCAAATCTTAGACTTTGAGAGAAATATAGCTTTGAACACTCGACCTCCTTGATCGAATTTATCCCAAATACTACCATTTCATTATAAGCAACTTTCAGCCGCATCAGTTTTAGTGCCATCTGTGGGAACTGTTGAGATTGCAACGAAAAGATGGCAAACACATGCAGAGTAGCATCAAAAAGGGAGGATAATAGGAGGTCCACTTCTCCATCTCCCCCTCCCACCTAGCAAGGTATACACGCTCTGGGCACCAATGCCCCTCAAGAGTAGGTGGTGACGCTAACAATGCCCTAATTAATGCAGCTGATAAGTGAGCAGATTTTAGCTTAAATATCAGCCCAGCTATCTGCTGCTTTGAATAGACTACAATGCTTGCTCCTACCGCCAGTATAATTTTGCAGCCGCCCCCACCAGAGAATAGGTCTCCTAAGAACAGCCGCGGCCACAGAGAATCCAGGCAGCCGCTCACTAGGCACAAAATTAGTCCCAGACGCCTGTAGGAAGAGAGAAGACGACCAGAAATATAGGAAGAGATAGTAGATTTGGTAGATCACGTTAGACCTAATCGAGCCATGCAGCGTGATAAGGTCGAACGCTTGAGGTGTGACTACTGCGAAGAAAGGGGAGAGTCTACAGACCTTGCGCCTCAGCCCATTCGAGCCCCACAGTCTGATAGGGTCGAGCGTGTTAGATCGGGTCTTGATCAAAATGCCACCCAAGTGGATCTAGATGAATGGAAAAAAGTATCCCATCAAGTCTAGCAGCTAAACAGGCATCTCGAAGAGATTTCGAGGAGAAACACTGACAAAGCACCAAACTTGGATGCTCCTCAGAGATCTCTTTGGGAGAGAGAGTCTTCTTTCATTCAAGATATCATCGACAAGCACATTACCATCAACGCAAAAGTCCCAACAGGTTTACAAAGGTATGACGATTCTACTAACCCCAATGAGCACCTCATGTAGCTCGAGCACATGATGCAGTTGTATGGACATAATGAATATATCCATGCCAAGATATTCGTGACCACTTTCCAAGGCATCGCATTAGACTGGTTCGTGAAGCTTGAACCATCATCAATTTATTCTTATGACCAGCTATGCGACAAGTTGTACCAGTTTGCTAGTAGAAGAAAGGCAAAGCTTTCCCATACTCACCTCCACAGTGTCAAGCAATGTAAGGGGGAGTCCCTCCATGATTTCTTCATGAGATTTAACACAAAGATCCCCAAAATAGATAACCCCAGGATTGAGTTTTTGATTGATGTATTGTTCCTGGGGCTCAGACACAAAGAGTGCGCCAATGCATTGGTGCGGGAATGTCCCGAGTTGATGGAGGAGCTGCTCGACCTGGAAAAAAAGTACATGATACAGGAAGAAATGAACAAGCTTAACTTCAGATCCTCCGAAGTTGAGAAGAAAAAGAAGGAAAGAGACGACCAAAAACAAAAGGAGTGAGGTCGATCTCTGATCAAGTGTTTCCACGACTATACATCATTGAACATCCCGAGGAAGGAGGTCTTTTACACCATTCAGCATGATAACCACCTTAAAAATCTCAAAAAGCTGACGGAGACTGAAACTATGAAAAAATCAAAGAAATACTACCACTTCCACAAACAGAAGGGGTACGACACGGATAAATGCTTCAATCTCCATGACAAGATCAAGAGGTTGATTAGGCAGGGCCATTTCAAAAAGTACATAGCCGTGAATGCTCAGATTGAAGGGGGCAAAATCGATTAGACTCCTCATGGAGAAAGGTCGGTTAGCCCTAAAAGAGAGGATAAAGGAAAAAAGCCCACCTAGGAGGATCGACCACCTATCAGAGGTGTAATTGACATAATCGCAGAAGGTTCCACTGGGGGGGACTCTAAGTCTGCTCTGAGGCAAACATAGAAGAGGCTTGAGTCCAATAAAGTTTCACCTGTCGAGACAATTTTTCACCTCACAATGAGCGCAGAACCCATCTCCTTTACTGATGCCGACCTGGACCACCTTGAGGGCAAGAATATCGATCATAAGATAGACTGTCCGATGGTAGTCTCTGTGGAAAGTGCAAACTTTGAAGTGCGCAAGGTTTTGATCGACAATGGTAGCTCGGCGAATGTCATCTTTTTATCCACCTTAAAGAGGATGAACATGGGCAAATTAAAGTTCGAACCTGTGCGCACGCCGCTGGTTGGATTTTGGGGGTCGGAGATCATATCGGAGGGATCAATCAACTTGTCCACATCTTTTGGAGAGGCTCCTCGGAAGAGAACCTTAATGCTAAACTATCTGGTGGTTGACACCTTAGTTTTCTATAATGTCATCATAGGTCGACTTGCCCTCAATAACTTCCATGCTATTGTGTCTACTTATCACCTGAAAGTCAAGTTTTCAACCTCAGCAAGCACATGCGAGCTTTTGTGCAACTTGAAGGAGGCCTGGAGATGTTACAATATCTTGATCGAGTTAACCGAGCAGAAAGCTCGGCCACAGCTAAAAACTTCAGGGGATGCCCCTGTAGTGGAACCCAAAAAATCCCAAGCTAGCAAGAAATGGAAGCTGGAAAATACTAAAGTGGAGCCTGTTGGGGAGTTTAAGACCATTGAGCTTGAATAGGGTAACCCCAAAAAGACGACCCGTATTAGAACAGACTTTGGCCCCTACTTAGAGTATCTTATGTTCGATTTCTTAAGAAAAAATATTGATGTCTTTGCTTAGAAGGCATCTGACTTCCAAGGGATCGATCCTAACATCATTGTGCACTGTCTCAACACTAACCCTTCGTACAAGTTGGTCAAACAAAAGACAAGGACATTCAACGCCGAAAGGACGCAATTCATCGAGGAGGATGTCAGAAAACTCTTAGATGTAGGATATATTGTAAAAATTCAGTATCCCTCTTGGCTTTGTAATGTTGTCCTAGTCCCAAAAAATGAAGGACAATGATGAATGTGTAATGATTTTACTGATTTGAATAAAACATATCCTAAGGATCTTTACCCCCTGTCTTGGATAGATTTATTAGTCGATTCAATTACTGGGTGTGAGTTATTGAGTATAATGGATGCATTTCAAAGCTATCATCAGATCTTCATGGCACCCGAGGATAGGGATAAAGCCTCTTTTGTTGTTCCTAATGGGTTATATTGCTTCTTGGTCATGCCTTTCGAATTGAAAAATATTGGGGCAACTTATTAGCGGCTAGTCAACTTCATGTTCAAAGATGAGATTGAAAAATTGATAGAGGTTTATGTCGATGACATGATAGTAAAAACAGAAAAAGCCCAAGACCGCTTCATCGACCTCAGTCATACTTTTGGGATTCTAAGAGCATTTGGATTGAAGCT
>JACGDI010003948.1:230921-278938 GCA_014898725.1 Jacaranda copaia | reverse complement strand
CCTATAAAATTAGTCGACCGCAGCACGTACTGCGCCAGATTGACTTGTTCATCCCTAAGTTCGACGATAAGATCCTCCACGAACGCGAACGCTGCACATATCTGCTCAAGCTGAACATCGACCTCGACTTTTTTCTTTTCCTCCTCGAACTGTGGCGCATTAGGTGCGATGGTAGCAGGTCCTCTCTCGATAACTTGCACGGGGCTGCTTTCCATCAACTCGAGAAAAGGCTCCAATTTATCATTAAGCAAGAGGCTCATCCGTTCTTTGTTCTCAGCATGGAAGCAGTAGCCCATATACTCTAGTTGCTTAATAGCTCGCTGATAGGCTTTACGAGCATCGTCCAGGGCCGCAACCATGCTGGCATCCTAGAAAGTAGTGTTGATTATGAACTGTTCAACAGCCTCATGCTGCACTGCAGGCAGATGTTGGAGGAAAGCCTCTTTGGCCTTGCTGGTCGCCTCCGCATGACCTTTCGCCTGACCAGAGTTGAAGCTCACCTGTAGGTCGAGATAGGCCTTCTTAATTATATTATCTATTTGACTGCGATCCTCGATGGTTTGAACCAGCTGTTGATCTTTGGCATCGAGCTACTTTTTGAGGTCAACCACCCTCTTATTCAGCTGCTCGACCTACAGCTGGGAGGATTCGAGCTGCACCTTCAGAGTTTCCAATTCTCCCCCAGCCTCCAGCTCTTCCTTCGCAGTGAGTGCCATCTCCGATCGCTGGAACATATTATAGCCCAACTGCCCTATCTGAAACATAGCAATGTCATTCTCAAGCCAACAGGAACATAACAAAAAGGCATGGTTGAAACTTATTGATCTCGCACTTACCACATTGCAGTAATAAAACATCACCTTCATTGTCCCAAGCTGGCTCAGGTTCATGAACTTGCGCTGGTCGTTCAAGAAGAGCCCCGATGTCATCCATTTGAGGGTGTAGGAAGCAGTCGGTCCCCTGTCGATGATCAAGGTCATGTTAGTTATATCCTGATACTGATCTATTTCAAATCTTGGAAAAGATAGTCGAGGGAGCTGGAACATTGGGCCCTCACCGGTCTTCCCAAATAGGTCCCAGCCTGTCACAACTTTCTGCTTCCCTTTACCCCTGGCGGCTTTCTTCAGAGCTGACCCTCCTTGTTCAACCAGCTGTCTCTTGCCCTGACCCGTGGGGTTGCTCGACTGAGATCCCTCCCAACGAGCAAACTGGCTCTTAAGAGCCGCCTCGATTTATGGCGGCAGCTATTTAGATGTCGACCTCGCTGAGCCCACCTGCTCAGCATCACCTCCTTGTCGAGCAGTGGTGGCAGCCTGTCGACAAGCCTCGGCCCTTAGAGCCTGGACTTGTGATTGGTTTCTGCTGCAGGCTATAATGTTGTTCTGATCTGTACAAGCAGCAGTTTGAAAACTAATATTAGATGCGAGCAAACAGATAGTATACAACGAAAACAATTGACAAAAAATTTCTACCTAGTCATCGCCCACAGGCAGGTCGAGTAGTGCCGGTGACAAACAAGCCAACACCAAACACCTCTCCTCGATCAGTACGGAGGCCTCCATTTACCTAAACCTGACCAGATCAGACTCATTGCTGTTGCCTAACTTTTGAGACATAGGGAGGTGAAATAAATTTGAAAAATTGGCAAAAAAAAATAGGCTGGTCGAAGAGATGCATTAAAATTGCAAAACTGTAAAGGATTGCGAAACAGTTGGAAAAAAGTTAGGTGATGCAAACCGCTAATCCTATAAGGAGGTCGACTATAGGCTGGGCGAGTAGGAACCTTAGAACACATTTCAACCCCTTTTCAAACACAATTATAAACCCCTGGAGAGGTCAATGCATTCTACCCCGGGCCCTCGGCGCTACCATCTCAAACTCATCGAGGATATGATATGCTGCTCTAATCTGCACTAGATCTGCAGCAGTTATTTTTGAGGCTATTTTCGTGTAGTGATCTGGGGTAAATAACTGATCTCGGCTAGCAGGCATATCAACAGGTCCAGTCTCCCCTTCCGACACTACCCTAACATCGCCGGAGCTACTACTACTACTCGAACTAGTATCTTCACTCGAGGAAGAACTAGATTCAGCAGTGCTCTCAACCTCAGTATCCCCCATACGGGCTATATTTTCAAACCTAGTGCTATCAGAATTCGAACTAGTAGACATGGCTCTACAATGTAAAGGCAGAAAAATACAAAGATAACAAGGACACTTACGGTGCAAGTTTCTCAAGTGCAAAGCACGGAGTAGGAAACTCTTCAACAATGGAGATTCTATCAAATATTCAGGTTGCAAAAGTATGAATGAAACCACTTATCCCTCTATTTATAGGCAATTGTGTACGGGAATCCACGTAGCTACATCATTACTGCATGCCCCAGTACACTTCGCATTCTGCGCACTAATAACTGCATTAAATGCATAGAAATTGCCTCAAACCCTGTTCGGTAGTTCAAAAATTTGGGTCAAAAGTTTAAAAACCTGATCAAGCATGGTACCCACTATGGTTGAATATAACTCCCTGCCCCTTCTCGTCGACAAGCTTAATCAGAATCGGGAGTTGGAGGGACTCATGATATGGGATACACCAGTAGGCCCATAGGCCCAACATCAAATGAGACAACCTACGAGGCTCAAAGATAAAATCTGTTTGGTCGATCGGTATCGACCTCACTTAGTAGGGTCTGCGGTCGACCTATATCGACCTCAGGAGCACTCCAAAAGTTCGAACATTCGAGTTTGATCAACATGAATCGACCTCTGACGTTCACTCGGATCCCCGCAGGGCATATTGATCTGACAGGTCGAGCCCCTCTGCACCAATGACACGTGGCAATCGGTGCAATCGCTGCCAACAACTCTGACAACTTTGACAACCCTGTCAACAATTTTGGCAGAAATGTGCCTCTGCTGGAACGATTTACCCTGGAAAGCAGAAGATTTAGCCACCTGGCATAGTATCGGAATTTGGACATGAAATGACTCTCAACCCCCTGGGATGAGAAAAAGCTAGTACACCTGACATGGGTACTTGGGTAAAATCATGCCCACAGAAAGCTATAAATACTCCAGACCCAACCACGCTCAAGGTAATGCCACTTACACTATACACTTTATATTCTCTATATTCTATTCGATTTTCCTCTCGATCAGAACTAACTTGAGTGTCGGAGTGCCATAGTTGGGGGCACCTCGGCTAGTTTAACATGTGTCGTGATTGCAGATCTCAAGCCCAGAACTACATACATTCCTCATTTTCTCTACATGCAGCTTTCTGTAGCATCAGGGAAGAAGCTGGGAAAAGGAGTCCTTGGCCTGGTTGAGTTTTGATAAAACAGAGTAGATGGTGTATCGCCTGACGGTGTTGGAGTCTCGGTTGAGCAATGTGCTAACTTAACTTGTGTACAACAAAGCTGATGTCTGGGTGAGAGAGAGTTAAGTAGAGAAGACGGCCAATGAGTCTTCTATATGGGCTACTGTCCAAAAGGAAAGTACTAGAGAAATGGAAAAGAAAATTAAAAAAATATAAAATTTTAAATTTATTTGATCATTACAAAAAATAATCAAAAAAATAATGAAAAAAGAAGAATAATAATGTGTTAGAGAATAAAAGAGAATTCAAATAGATTTTTATTTTATTATTTTTACCATTTTGTGAGGAAAATTCATTTTTCTTATATATATTATATTTTTTTCTCAAATTTTTTTTGCTTTAATATTTTTTTTAATAACCAAATAATTAAAAGTATTTTTCTTTAACATTTTCTTTTCTTTTCCTAGTCAAAATCAATATAGTGTTTGTGCTTTGTTCATGAGAAAACAGAGAACCAATAGAGAAAGACAATTGAATTAGGTAGGTGGGAATGGGAACTGGGATAATGAAGAGGTGAGTTTGTGGTAAATCCAGAAAGAAGGATCTCACTGAGAACTGGGGACGCTAGTCCAGCAAGATTCTAACAAACTCTTCCGCATGAAAATTATGGGAAAACAAAAACATAAAACAAAACAAATATGAGGGAAGTAGGAAGGTTACAAATAGGCAAAATTATCAAGAAGATCAGAGAAATTGATTTGGACTTTATGAGGACTATCTTTAAAACCTTCAGGATATAAATATGATAAAATGGACAGATCGATATAGAGGAAAATCTATGAATAACACAAGGAAAGGAGATGAGTAAAGGGCTTTTGGGGATTGTTATGTCTTAGAATTAAGAAAATCCCCTAGATATCCTGTCCAATGTTATCTTGCATTCATGAATCTTGATATTGCTGATGTGGTTTTTGGAGAACAAAGAAATAGAGTGTTGATTTTGTCTTGAAATTTAGGTTAAATTAACGAGAATGGGAAAAAAAATGAAGCGAAATGAATTAAGAGGTTGAAAAATACGTGCAATGAACAGTAACTTTGTGGAGAGAGTAACTTTGCGCCAGAGCGCAAAGTTTCTACCCAAATTTGCAGCAGTAATAGAATTCTTATGTTGGGGCGCAAGTCATGTGTGCCCTAGTGCGTGGCGCAAGCCCATGGGCCCAAGATTCAATTTTCAGGGGTATTTAATCAGTTTTCTTCTAGTATTCATTATGAGAGACATATACCGAGGGTTCTAACTGCTTTTGAGATAATTTCTCAAAACGAAATTTCGAACGAAGGTGATGGGTGTTCTCGTGATATTTGTAGAATTTAAAGTTTGTACTTATACTTTAATTTGACATCAATAAAATTCTTTTTTTTTGTTGGATGAATTAGACATATCGGCGAACCACGTTAAATCTTGTTGTTAATTGCATTAAATTTCTTTATTATTATTTTACAGTTGTGATTTTAGATCGTTTCAAGTTACAACATTGAGAAATATTAATATGGAATGACATATTGCTAGTATATATGGAAAAATTAATGAAACTGCGGACTGCTCTTTAATTGTTACCGAATATTGGGAATATTCAAGAAAAACATAGAAGATTACGCGGGCGTAGTCAGATATTTGATCGATTCATTAATCATAAAAAGTTCATAAAATTGTAACACGAGCTACACATACATACATACGGACGGTCTAATATCTATAGTATTAATTATCAAATTCTACATAATACTACTCATTCTCATCATCATCATCATCATCATTGTCATCGCTAGCAGCAGCAGTAGTTTTCAGCACAGAAAAGTGAATGTCCTCTGTTATAGGATGAACATAAAATCCAATCTCTTCATTTCCATCAAACCCCCTCTCAGCAACAACCTTCTCTGCCCAATCTTGATAGAATCCGAAAGGGCCAAACTTCTCATCTTGTCTAAGTTCTAATGAATACTTCTTCTGTGTGTCATCATCCACAACATTTACTGGAAAATGCCATTTTTTGTTTTCCATGTGCCGTGGTTTGAAACCCAATTCCTTTAAAATGGTCCTTGCTTCATTTCCATCAAATTCTATCTGTTGCAAACCCTCCTCCCCAAGCTCTTTTTGCGCAATGTATTTCCGACTGCTACTGATTGAAGGAGCTTTCTTCTTCATAGAGCCACTTTTAAACCATTTTGAACTAAATTTACTTAACATTGTTTGGTGCTCAACGGATGAAATAGCTTTCCTTTTTAGGCTGAATATAAAAAAATCTATATATACTTAAATTTCCATGAAGCATCATAATCACCACCATGTTAATCCTGGATTTCTTTCATAAAAATTTGGCATGCTTCTCTTGCATGCAGATATTAATGTGAACATTAATTCTGGCACACATTTCATCAAAACGCAATATTGGTTTCAGACATGCCAGAATAAGAAAATATGACAGGACATATTTTATATTTTCCACATATAATTAATCTTCTACTATCATCACTTCTTGTCTTTCTCAGTTATTGATCTTTCCCTTACGTGTAGTTGGGATTATTGTAGGAGCGGGCACTGGATGAAAATCAAACCACATGGAATATTGATCACTTTTCCCCACTTTGAAGTCAGCACAGAAAATCATGCCTTGTCAACCAACAAGCAATCCTCAACGACCAGAAATTTCTACTTGAATGAGGTCATTGCATAAGTTTTACCCAGGGGGATTGCTTTGCCATGCATACTTGCCGGGTGCGGCTCAGAATCCTGGAGAGAACTCCAAGCTCGAAAAAATATGCTGCAATTGTTTCTGTAGCAATATAACATACAAGTACGTAAGTTCATTAATACACAAAAGTTTTGGATATGCCAGTTGTATGTTCAATGACCACAAAAATTACTGCAAGTTTTTGTACCTCTATCTCAAAAAGAATGAAATAGACTTATATTCCTCTGTTCAGTTCAACAAAAATTGCATCCTATTTTTTCTGTTCCTTATTATTTCTTCCATACTTTACATTTCTATCAAGGAAGAATACAAAAGAAATCTTATGACTGAACTTTAATATAGCACATTGGCAAAAGCAGCTTCGGGATGGTAATAGAGAATTTCTCTCAACATCATCTCCCTAATAACTGTTTCTCCGATTTCCTCATCAATATCAACATTAATACGGTACTGGGCTGGAGGGTTGCAACTTGGATCATACAGACTTGAGATATAAGGGTGACATAGGGCCTCTGTAACTGTGATTCTTTTGGATGGATCAAATACAAGCATCTTCTCCAACAAATCTATTGCCAAAGGGTCTGCCTGCGGATATAATGAAGAAAAGCAGGCTCCTCTGACAAAGTTAAGCGACTGTATGAACTTCTTGGCTTTTGCATTATCTATAAACTTGAGTTCAGCTTCAGATTGGCTGCCGAGAACACTGATGATAAGCTTGAGTTGACAGAGGCAATCAGTTCCTGGAAAAATTGGCTCTCTGCCAAGAATTTCTGCTAAAATGCATCCTACAGACCAGATATCAATGGAGGTTCCATAATTGTCACACGAAAGAAGTAGCTCTGGTGCACGATACCATCTTGTGACTACATACTCAGTCATGAGCTGTCCGTTGTCTCTGTTAGTTCGTGCCAATCCAAAATCACAAATCTTTAGCTGACAATTAGCGTTGATGAGGAGATTCCCTGGCTTTAAGTCCCGATGAATAATGTTGGCAGAATGTAGATACTTCAACCCCCTGAGCAGCTGCAATACAATCATACATTGTACTACAATGTGAGCATTCTTGCATCACATAAATCAGAATAGAAAATAATGTCTGAAAAGGATGTGCTGACGCCGAGCTTTTCTTGAGTTTATATTATGTGTTAATTGTCATGGGGGTTACTCATGTTGATCGACTGAAAAGGGAAACACAGAGAAAGAAAAGCAAATGCAAAGGAGATTAAAGAACAAAGAGGAAATCACAATGGTAAGAAAATACTTACTCTACTGCTACAGGAAACTCAACAGATATAGATGAGGAAGTTGGCAGCAAAAATTCAATATATATGAAGAATTTATATTCTTGAAAACAGTTAATATTGGCGCAATATTCTTGCAATCAATTTCTTGCACATGCAGTTTAAAAGTTCCGAAGAGGATATCACAAATATGATCTAGTCTTGAGGCGTTATCAATTCACGTACCTAACATTCAAATGGGATCCAGTAGATTGTCCAAACATATTATCAGTAAATTGTGGTTTCATCACATCAAACATAAACAAATAAAAAATATATTTCTTTCCATCATCCACAAAATCGCATTGCAAGTCAATATTCCTTTGAAAGATAACATCAGAAGAGCCAAAAGAAAGAAGGGAATTATTACCTGAAAAATAAAGTATTTGCAATGGTCATTCAACAGAGGCTGTGGGGACTTAATAATCTGATGAAGATCAGTATCCATCAACTCGTACACCATATAAACATCCTTAAAACTCCTCCAATTGGTCGGCATCATTACATCCTTGAGAGCAATCACATTTTCATGCTTTATGCATCGCAGCAGCATCAGTTCTCTCAGAGTCCTCAGAGCATCAATTCGGTTTCCAAACACATTGTTGATCTTCTTGATGGCCACTTTGTCATTTGTCTCCCGGTTGATCGATGAACAAACCACCCCATATGCTCCTCTGCCAATGGGCTTGATCGGAATATATTTCGTGTCAATCTCAAACACCGTATGCCACATCGTGTAGTAATGTTTTCCTCCGGGCCTAATTCCATTTGGAGGTTGCACAGGAGTCGCCATTGCACTGTCAGTTTCCATTGAACACCCTTCTCAAAATGATTGATTGAACTAACAGAACGAATATTCGATACAAGCATATATATTATATTCATGTGAGTCTCAACCCAAAAGATAATAATAATAATAATAATAATAATAATAATAATAATAATACTTTTGCAAAGAAATTAAAATAAAAGTGGGGCACTTACAATTGGGTTCTTTCAATTACTGAAGTCGGATATCTAGAATAATCTTGGAATTTTCACTTTCCTTTCCTTTCAATCTTCCACCTTAATATACCAACACTGAAAAAGCAACAGTTTCTCCAGAGCCAAAGCTTCAAGATTTCACCGCCGACTTTCCTTCCAGAGTCTTTCGGAGATAATAACACATTATTGCAAATCTGAAATTACTCTCTCTTTGCCGATGAAACCAAATATTAGCAAATAAGTTCTTACATATTCGTATACTTGGTCAAAAGAAGGCGATGATGAATATGTACTCGTATAGATTTGCGAACGAATATGTACTCGTATAGATTTGCGAACATATTTGGAAAAGGACAAAAGAGGGGATCATACAATGGAGCCTGGTATATGGCTTCCTCTCCACTATTAATCCACAAACAAGACAGCTGTTTTCTCTCTCTTCAACTGAATTCTAACGGATATATCATATGGGTGGATGAATTAATGGAGAGAGAGAGAGAGAGAGAGATTTGTAATTTGTAATTATTTATTTCTAATTGGATATAAAACAACAATTCGACGAATTAGCTAAGAAATAATAAATCTAAAATTTGTAAAATAATTAAGTATTCACCATCTGAATTCTGATAATGCCGTGACACAATTGGATATTTTCCGAGGGGCAAGAGATTAAAACTACAACGTTTCCTTTTCCTTTGTTAGGGATATGCTCTAGCGAGATTCGGGTTTGCGGCCGGGGCTGCCTTAATTAGGTGAGATGACTGATGAGACTTGTAATGCTGGCGTGAATGATTCAACTTTGAAAGTTGGAAGGTTCTCCACTTCTGCGATGAGATGACATTACAGCATGAGGCCATGTTCCACGTGGAAAGTACGACACGCAGGCCGGCGGTTCTTTCCTTCCTTTTTCGTTTATATATTATATTGGAATACAACCAAGAATTAGAATTTAGAACTAACTACGCGAAAACCAAATAAATGCTATGTTTTATAGTTTGGTAGTTCGATGGTTAGACCTTTGTATTACCAAGTTTTTTAAATAATAATAATAATTAAAAGGAAAAAAAAACACAAGTTTTAGTTTCATGTTAAGACTAAACTTCATTTGGAACTTGCGTACTTAGTTGGTCAACAACTACTGGCGCCGTAAGGATCACAAAAGGTATAATAATATGAATTATTAAAAATATTTGATAAGCAGTTTCAAAGTTTTAGCAAGTATTTTACAAAATTTTGAATGTCATAATTTATTTTAAAATTTTATTATATTATTTACGTGTGATTCTACAAATTAACTATAAAATTATTAGTATTTTGTAAATGATAATCTTATTTTATTCAAATATTTTAATAATTTAATCTTAAAATACATCTAATATTTGCTAAATTCAAAGCATTTTACAAGATTTACAAGTTTCAAAAAAATTTAATCGGATTAATAAATTTCAAAAACATCTCATAAATTACAATGAACATGAATACGTGAAAAAAGTATTTATATTATGTGAGATAGGTGTCAAATACTAAATCAAATATAATAGGCCTTGAATACATATTTGATATACCACTTGGAGTCTCCATAAATTAAATAAAAATAAATTTTTTTCAAAGCCTCTAATGGTGCCGTTCACAACATACAATGAATGGTGCCTCCAATACATTTTTGATAAATTAAATTAGACATTTCTTCATTTATTTAGAAAGTACATAAGTTATAAAAAAAATTTAATCAAAATTAAAAATCTAGTATTGCCCCATACACTCTAATTTTATATTTTTTTAATTACTTTTCTAATATATATGATATGGGATGACTCAATAAGTCTATGCCTAAGATAGCTATGCAACTAGCTACAGGTTCAATTCGTCATGGACCAAGCTGACAGTCGGCTAGCACTCAACCTTGGGATCCTCAAGCTATAAGGTGTGGATATTGACAACCACCAAGACTCGACTAACATGGCTGATTGTTGCCCACCATGGCCGACCACTGCCAATGTGCTAAGGCTTGAGTTTAACATTTGATGACTAGGCCTCTACGGGATGCCGACCAAATGTGGTATTTCTCATTAACTCAATACCTCGACCTTCATGGTCAAGGAGAGATGATAGCCTTCCTGTCACATTAAATGATCTGTCAGGTAGCACACCTTCATATTATTGGTGCATGCCTCTGCCCATACCACCTTTTATAGCCGTAGCATGCCGGCACGCCCCCAATGTCCATCCTTGTCCTGGAAAGCAGGAGACGACACCATCTGGAATATTTCAAAGGTAGGAAAAGACCAAAATGTCCTTGTATGATGACAAATGACCTATCTCAAATGATAGAGGCATCACAAGCATATCAACCCTTTTGGAAAGATTATAAATAGCCTACAAACAGCCTTTTAGAAGGTATGCATATTTCATCTACAAGCCCTCACTCTACTACTTTATCTTCTTTTTGATTTACTGATTTGAGTGTCAGAGTACCTCCGTCTTGAGCACCTCCACTGGAGCTTGGTCTTCTCGGAGCCAATTGCACTCATCGAGGGAAAGCTTCGACCTCTTATGTAAGGGATAATCGAGCTGGCTCACCTACAATGCAATTTGGTCGACATAATTAAGACCACAATACACAAAAGAATGATGCTTAATTTTCATGCAATACTTAACTAGATACTTACCATATTAGAGTGGTAGGTCATTGCTCTCAATATGTCTCCTTGCGTTATCTCCATCATTTTTCGTTGGTAGGAGGTGAACAAACTAGCCATCACCACCTTTAGCCCCTGTAGTAATCACTAACATAGAATTGTGAACAACAATGTCGGTCCCAAATTGAGGCAATGGCGGGTCGACTAGTTGGAACAACTCATTGTTGTATTAATGATCAAATATATTGTAGTCCATTGGGGGCTTAAAAGACCTAGTAGGGCCCTTGCCTTTATTAGCGGTGGTCCTCTTTGGTGTAGGCTCACCATTCTTGATGGCTACTCTTCTACAATGTGGAGACAAACTTGGAGTCAAGGCAGTGGTTGTTAGCACCCGCAGTGTAGCATATGGTTGTTGCATCAGCTGCATAGCACCTCATTGATGAGCGTTTGTGCTTTGACATCACTCCTGATTCCTTTGAGCCAGGGTCAAAGCTTGAGCTCTTGTTTGGTTCACAATTTCTTGTCGATCTACCAAGGCGCAAAACAAACGAGCATTAGTTTCAACCATATAGTTAAGTAGATATAATTTTGCAACAAAAACTAAAGTTTCTATGTAGTTAATCACCAAAAGGTAACCTTAAATCTACAGGTAATAAGCCTACAAGAACCAAATTTCTCTCCTTGATATAACCTAAGGGTTCCATAAGCTCGAACTACACTAAGTCCCAAATGAAGGTATTCGGCCAAGTCGAGATCTCATTCTTTGGCATCTTGATGTGCCCTCTAAACTACCCTCTAGGAATATTAAAAACCCTAGGTCCTCAAACTTAGAGATACTACCTTTTCCATTCTTAACGGTTGGATGTCATGGGTTTTCATTGAGGCGAGCGGTGAGGTAATAAAAACTGGACTCCTCAGTGCTACTCAACTTTTGGAATATAGGAAGATGGAAAAGGTTGAAGAAATTAGCAAAGGTGCATTAAGATGGCAAAGCTGTATATGGTTGAAAAGTAATTGGGAAACAGTTAACTTATCCACACTTGTAAACCCCTCAGCAGGTCGACTATAGGTTGCATGAGGGTGAACCTAGGCTCACATTTGAAGGCTTCCTCAAACATAGTTATGCATCCAATCAGGGGTTGGTGCATTCTATCAGGGCACAATCAAATCATACTTAGCGGGAACATCGTAATATTATCGTACAAGGTCGATAGGAGTAATTTTAGACACTATCTTACTGTAATGATCAGGTGTAAATAGTTAACCTTGAGAAATAAGTGGTTGCCTTAGCCTTACCTCACCCCCAGCAATAATGTACTCATCACTCAAGCTACTCGACATTGAGCTATCACTCGACGAACTATTCAACCCACTAGTCAAGCCACCCTTTCTCTCGATCGACATATGGACCGATCTTGTTTCCTTATTATCACTACCCTGGCTAGCACTCTTATCGAAAACACTCAACATCGTATGAATATAGTATAATCAAATTATGTAGAGAAGGACTTATGTGTTTTCAAGCTCTAGAGCAAAAAGCAATTGAAATGCCTCAATCAGCCTCTTGGATTTCTGTAAAAGTGAAAATGGATTTTTTCACCACAGCCATTTATAACTATCAAAGTGCGGTAGCCGCAATGGTAGTAATTATTGTACAACTACTGTTTGGTGCTCCGAATGGCACAACATAATTGCCACATTAAATAAACTAAACCCTAGTCGAACATTAGAAGTCTCTGCTTAATGTTACGAACTTTTGTTGAGCAATTTCTTAATGCCTTGTGATATGATTACTTTCGACTCCTTCATGTCGAATACCTTGATCAGGACTAGGAAGTGAGGGGACTCATGAAATGAGATGACTTAAAAGGTCCAGGCCTAAGATGGCCCAAGCAACTAGCTACAGGCTCAATCCTTCATGGACCAAGCTGATAGTTGACTAGCACTCAACTTTGGGATCCTCAAGCTATAAGGTGCAGATATTGACAACCACCAAGACTTGACTAACTTGGTTGATTGTTGCCTACTATGGTCAACTATTGCCGACATTTAAGGCTTTAATGGGATGCTGACCAGATGTGGTATTTCTCATTAGCTCAATCCCCTAATCTCTGTGGTCAAGGAGAGATGACAACTTTCCTACTACATTAAATGATCCGTCAGGTCGCATGTCTCCACATTAATGGCACATACCTTTGCCCATAACAATTTTTTACAATTATAGTAGGCCAGCACACCCCCAGTGTATCTCTTTGTCCTGGGAAGCAGGAGGCGGCGCCGCCAGGAATAACATAGAGGTAGGAGAAGACCAAAAGGTCCCTGTATGATGATAAATGACCTATCCCAAATGATAGGGGCATCACAGATATATCAACCCTCTTGGAAAGATTATAAATAGCCCACAGCTAGCCTCTTAGAAGGTATGCACATTTTATCTAAAAGCCCTTATTTTGTTGTTCTATCTTCTAGTCGATTTACTAACTTGAGCATCGAAGTGCCTTAGTCGAGGGCTCCTAAGCTAGCCTAACGTTTGCTAATTGATTGCAAAACTTAACCCTAACATAATCACAAATACTCCATCGACCTGCCACGTGGTCGATCACCTTGGATTTCAACCCAAAATATCCCCTAAACAGTTTTTACTCTTATCAATATAATATATAGATTAGACTAATAAAATCCAACATAAATTGAAAAGAATTTTTCTTTTTTGGCACTTGTATTGATAAGTTTCTTTTCTTTTTAAATTTGTTATTGATTACATATCTACACACATATACATTATTGCTTATATAATGAAATAATAATTTGTGTTGAACTATTGTGTGAATGTTGGTATTTATTATATCATCGTCTCTGTATTATTGCATGCATATCCATATTATTATTTGTGTCCATATACTATAGCTTGTAAAATATAAAATTTTATAAGACATATTAAGTGGATTTAAATGAATACATTTGCATCTAGTATGATAATACGACTTGATAGAGGAGATATAACTAAAAATTGAATATAAGGGTAACTATATAAATTAATTAAAAATAGAGTTAAACATAAAATTAATTAACTAAATAACAGGGTGGGAGAGTCCAACGGACAAGTTAAACCAATAAAGAGGGCCAAAAAACCCCTAGTGGGTCTGGGTTAATCAAGGCTAAAAACTATAAATACCTAGCCCTAAAGAGAATTTTGGGTAGAAGAAATCATTCATAAAAAGACACGAATTGAAAAAATTTTCAAGAAGAAAAGATTTTTCAGCATGCATTTCAAAGAAAACAAACCCACACTGGTTGTCATCTGAAAAGAACCCCACTCCATTTTCAAGTAATATAAGAGGGAAAACCCTTAAAGGACTATTTTGTCCTCCAAATCAATCAAAAAATAAGTAGTCTTGGGTTTTGCTTCTTTTTATTCAGCTTGGGTTAAGACCCAACTCGACCATATTCAGAGCCAATCAGGGCCATCCAATGATGGCCATGTGGAAAGGTCTCATAGCGACATCAAAAGAACAGTAGTTTGTCACCTAGGGGTTGTAATTTCTAACACAATACGATAACCTAATATGAGTCAATCCATTTTGGATTCAAGGTTCAATAAGGTTAATGTGAATAAGAATCCAAAAAAATGGGTTGGGATGGATTGAATTGTAGGTTATATGAACAACCTAAAATTTGATTTTGAGTTACACGACAATCCAAACTCACCTAAACCAACTCGACTCAATCCAAATTAAACAAATGAAATTTGAATTTTTAGGAGTAAAAATATAAAATAACAAAATAAAACTTAAAAATTTGAATTTTAGCAATATCAAAATTACTACTTTAGTATTTTTTGCTCTTATTTATTTTTGCAAACATATAGCATGGATGATTATAATTTTATCCTATTTCTAATGGTTCTTTTTAGGTATCCAAGCGGACATGAAAGTTGTTCTACAAAGAGTTGACAAATAATACTTTGATTACTAAATTGTTGTAGAATTTTTTCTTAGACCTTATGCAATGCAAGATTTTGCATTTATAAATAGATTAGAATTTTTTCTGTTGAGAGTTCATAAAAAATTCAAAAGACTCAAGCAAGTTTTTATAATAGATTATACGTCCAATTAAAATACATGTTTTCTTATTTTCTTGACAATATATATATATATATTATTGATTTATTTGTTGCTTAATTAAATTAATATAGAGTAAAAAAATAATATCATTTTAAAAAGTTAAAAGAGACAATTTGATTGATACAAAAGATACAAAAATTAAAGAGAGTGGGTGAACAAAACTTGAAAAAGTATGCTATTTTTAAAAATAAGATATTTTGTAATTTTTATATTTTAATAATGCTGATAGATATTACAAAATGAAAGAAAAAATAAGTCATAAAATCAATATATTATGTAGTTTTATTAATGTTTTTTAATTAGCTGCTATTGAGAATTTATAATGGGAATTTCTTACTCCTATTTTAATTTATTAATAATTAAGAATAGATAAAATAAAAATAAATAAAAATACCTAAAAAATTTTAAAAATTAAAAAAATATTTGAAATAATTATTTTAAATTCGGTTGACATGTTGGATTAGGTGGATTTGAGTTGGGAGGTTGACCTCATAAAAATTAGATCAACTTGAACCTTGCCTGATATGATTCTGGTTACGTTAAAGTTGAGTATGTTTAGGTTGTTATCAGGTTGGGTTAGATTCGACTTAAAAAATTACTATTATACCCCTACTTTAATTTAACCCAAACCCACCCAACCTGCCCAAATTGCCATCCCTAAGTACCACCTCATTCATCAATTGTCAATACCCCCTTATTAAATGCAAAAGAAAATTTTTAGCACTAGTCTAACCTATGTGCGCCTGCCTTAATATCTCACCTCTCGACTAATGAGTCATAACCTCAAAACCTATTTATAAACTTGATCAATTTGAGTTGTAAAGTCGATTAAGCAAGTTTAGTACAAGTTCAACCTTAGTTCAACCTCCTAACCTAAGAAATAAATATACTGATGTCAATTTTTTCAACATTAGTAGACAATGTTTGTGGAAAAGTACTTATTCTAAGCTTCCATATTAAGATACTCATTTTAAAAAATAGAAAAAATCTCAAATAAAAATGTTAAAATGCCCCATATAGGTTCCACATCACCATCTTTGCAACAAAACCTCTTAAATATTAATTAAGAATCATTGAAAAATTATGTACAATAATATTACTATTTCACTTTTTGTTAATATTATTATATATGAGTGATAAATTCTCAAAAATCAATACAAGAAATAAATAAAAAGAATGACTGATATGGTGGTTGTAGTTTAGTGGTAAGAATTCCACGTTGTGGCCGTGGAGACCTGGGCTCGAATCCCAGTAGCCACAAAGTTCTACTTTCAAAATGTTTTCCACATTTGTGATAATGTTTAGAGCTTTTGTGATATTTGAACATTTTTTCCACGGGAAAAAATTTTTTTGAGTTAATTTGCAAAGACAAATCAAATTAAAATAAAGTCAATATATGATCTTGAAAATATAATTTAGATATTGATATTCTATTAATAATAGAATACAAATAATGTAATTACTCTTATGGCTATATATATATATATATATATATATATCCCCAAAGGTTGTGCAAAAGTAACTATATATAATTAATATCTTAATTATCTATCTATACTATTATAAAAGGAAAGGACTTTTTACCTCTAAAGTAAAAGTTACTTTTCACAATTTTACAAAATTACCCTTGTAGTTTTTGATTAGCTATAATCACTAATATAACCCAAAGGCTAAAATTGGAAATTGCGCCACATCCTGGTAGTTCTCATTTCATTTTTTTTATTGTCCAAATTTACCCTTTTATGATCAATTCACACAATAACAAAATAGGTTACGATGGTTATATTCCACTTAAAACCAAAATCGTCAAAATTGGTATTCCTTCTATGCATAATAAACCAACACACACATTTTCGAAACCTTTTTTTCATTTCATCTCAGACCTTCAGGCCAAAACATCTATATTCATTTTTCCTTCTCTAAATGCATAGCCATGTTGAATGAATAATTAGTAGAAGTTTTACTTTGATGAAGGTAAATTTAATGTTGCTACATGTTAGCATTGATTGAGAAATCTGATTGGACCAGCCAGTTCGACTAGGAATCGATCATGGATTTAGGTAGTAATACTATTTCAATACCAGCATGAATTCAACTATTTACTTGAATTTCTTATACGACAATTTTTCATTTGGGTCAATAGTTATTTAATTATATTATCTAGCTATAAGTTGAATTATTGTTGTATATGTACTTTCAATTGTTCTTTGAGTTGCTATATCTAATACTTAGGATGACCCATTTTGGATAACCTTTTTTGGGTGCAAAAGAAAGGGTAGTTGGATTATTAGTTTCTATACATGAAGAGAACAACACAAATTTTATAGTTGAGGTGGTTTAACTTTTTTTGAAAATGTTTTGGATAAATTGACCATTTCCCCTTGAGTTTCATTTTATCTTTTAGCTTAATTTTTCCTCTAAAGTTCATGTTATTTGATTTTACATACTAATGCTTTTCTTTTTCTTTTTATTTAATCAATAATTGATTGTCGATTTTAAGCAGGTTGATGCCCACATTCACTAACTTGGTACCCTCATTCTAGGTAATTATAATTTGATGTCTTTATTCAATTTCCTTTTAGGTAATTTCTTATCCACAAATTCTCTTCATTTTATTCCACATTTTTCATACAAATGGTCAGCTTTGCTATGTGTGCTTCTTTTGTTGACAACAAATGTTCATTAAGCCCTTTAAATATTAATGAAGGATTTAAGTAGCACTGATAATTCATAAGGTTTATTATTGATTTGTAATTCAATGGTGTATTTGGCTATGAATTTTTTTATAACCTATAAATTGATTAGAATGACAAAAAAAATCATTAATAAATAAAATTATATATAATAATTATATATTTTAAACATCAATTAATTTTTATTATAGTGATCGAAAAATATATTCAAAATATAAAATATACTAAAAAATATATATTTATATACACGAAAATAGCGTGTGACTACTAATATATATAGCTAGATTGTGTTGCTATCATTTAAAGGTATACTTTGCCAACTATATACCATGGCTTTCTTTGGTATTAGTTTTTAAAGTATTTTTCAATCCGGAAAATTAACACTCATAATTCAAAATCCGGTAACTCTCTCCAAAACACCATCATCCTACTAATTGTAATTTCATTCCCTCAAAAAAATTCATCTTTACATATATTCATTTATATCTTTCGCACTCATTATATAACTATATGTATCAAAAAAAATATATATATGTAAAAACAATATTTCACCTCATTTACTTGATAAAAACTTTACTAATTGAATATTAATACTAAAAAAAATGTCTTATTCCAAAACAGAATCAATCATCTTTTTTTTTTCTATAACAATTTCTAAACACCTCTAAAATAAAATTAAACATCCATCACATTCTTCAATCCCATTTTCAAAATATTATCTCCCAATGTTTTTCTCAAAATACTCAAAACAATACCAAACAAACCTTATGATCCACATATTGCTATGATGCTTAATGATATTATATACTTTACGAAACAATTTAGCTTTCTCAAAATGGGTGAATAATTCACAAGTTGTGGAAAAAATTATATAGGGGCGAATTACTATCGTTTTACCATATCTAAATACGTGCAATTGGTTAAATTCTTATAGACTTCAACAATAAATAGCTTATTGGTTCAAGCATTGTGGTGCATGGAGTAGTAATGGCCTCAAATTCTTAACACTGGCAATTGTCGCATGCAATTCTGCATATATAAATGTTTTTTAGTATATTTTGTATTTTGTGTATATATATATATATTTTACAATAATAAAAATTATTTGATGTTTAAAATAAGATTAATTGGAAAAAAAATCCCTAACCCTACTTTCAATTTAGTGTTCAGTCCCCATTTGAATTTTTACACACTAAACTCTCCACTTTTTCACATAATTTAGGAATCACTCTCAATATCTTTTAGAAAGACCTATATACCCTTGTATTTGAAAAAAATAACAAAAATACCTGAGAAATGCATTTCTCTCTTTAAGAAGAACACTTTCCATTTTTTTGTGTGCTTGAAATCGACTTCTCAAGGCGTTAAAAGAAAAGGGCATGAAACCATTCTTTTGCCATTGATGTGAGAGGAAGAAGTTAAAAAAAAACTCCAAAATTTCTGTAATTTTTCTGCCACAATAGAAGGAAAAACAGTTGCAAAAAGAAGCCAAGTATAAAAAGAAGTGAGCAAAAGAAACAAAGGTATATCTTCTGAATTTATAGTGTCAAATGTTAGTGATTTTTCAGTGTTACACTTATTTCTTGTCTAATTTTTCATGTTTAAGGTTTTTATTTATTTTTTAGTCATTAAACACTTGAACCCATTTGATATACATATGATTTTTGTTGTGAGTGAGAAGTTTTTGATTTGTACTTGAAGGGCATGAAAGTTGGACTTTACTTTTTTGGGGTTTATACTTCTTTTAACTTAAAATTATATGGTAAAACTATCTGAAAGTGATAGTGTATTATCTATAGAACAAAACATCCAAACTTGTAGTACACATTAGGCAAAAGTGTAGTATATGATCTATGTAACTGTAGTATATTATAGAAGTAAATGTAGTATATAACATTCAATCTTGCAATACACATTAGACTAAAGTGTAGTATATAATCTTTGTAGCTATAGTACATTTTAGAAGCAAATATAGTATAAAATATTTAATCTTGCAGTATACATTAGGAAAAAGTCTAGTATATAACCTGTAGTACATTTTAAAAACAAATGTAGTATAAAAATTCACACTTGCAGTACAAATTAGGAAAAAATATAGTATATAATTTGTGTAGTTGCAATACATTTTAGAATCAAATGTAGTATAAATATTCAAGTTTGGAGCACACATTAGGCAACAATGTAATATATAATTAGTGTAACTATAGTACAATTTAAAAGCATCTGTAGTACAAAAATATTCAAACTTGTAGTATACATTAACTAAAGGTATAATATATAATCTTTGTATCTGCAGTACATTTTAGAAGCAATTGTAGTATAAAATATTTAAGCCTGCAATATATATTAAATAAAAGTGTAGTATAATTTGTGTATTTACAGTATATTTTAGAAACAACTATAGTATAAAGCATTCAAGTTTTAAGTACATATTATCTAAAAGAGTCAGTTTATTATTTGTTTATATACTAATTTTTCTTTATTTGATTGCAGCAAAATCGAGACATTATGAGGTCTATTCTTGTTACTCTCCCTAATTTTTTCATAGTAAATTGGAGATTGTGAAGTCCAAGATGGGATCAAAATATTTTGATGCATTGAAGAAGATCCCTTTTTATATATACATGGATATGCCTAAGTTAAGTTCAAACTTTATTCGGCTTGAAGCTATACTTAGGAGGTTTGTTTTCTCTGCAGTTGAATTTTTTATGGTTTTAGGATTACCATATGTGGGACAATCTGTTGATATAACATTGAAGATAAAGTCTTCAACCTTTGACAGCCTTTTCTCTGAAAAACTACAGAATATAACTAGATCTGAAATAGTAAAAAAGTTTGAGGAGTATGTATATAAGGATAGTGAAGAGGACTGGAATAATTTTTGTAGGTTGTATATACTTTTTATTTTTAATTATTTTTTGTTTCCAACATCTAATTATTGGACTCAATGATTTCTCCAACCATACTTGGACAATTTGTCTAGAGTTGGTCTGTATGCATGGGGCATAGTTGCATATAATTTTTTTGTCCAAGATATGAAAAACCATTTAAGCGTGGTGGAGAAAGAACCAAGAAGTACATTGATGGGTGCATAGCTGGTTTGATGGTAAGTGCTTGCTTCATTTTTCTAATAACATTGATTATATTTATATTTAAGTGAGTATAATTTTTCAATTTATGAATGACAGGCATGGGTTTATGAACGCATCCCATCACTAGCTTCACCAGTGAGTTTGTTCGAGTTTTCATGCTTTTACCAGTGGAAGGACAACAAACTCCTACATAATGTGGAGGAGGTAGAGAATAAATTGAAATAAATTATAGCATAAATGGTAATAATTGAAGAAATTAAATCATTGAAAGAAAAAATTACTTCATTCAATATGATGGCAATGAAGGAGCAGAGTGAGGAGGAGCATCTAGTTGAGGACAAGAATGATATGGAGGAGCTTGAATAGAATGCTGGTGAGTTTGTACATGAGGGGGGGACTTCATTTGGTAGATGATGCACAAAAAGAAGAGGATGAATTTGATGACACGGTGGATGAAGAAAGTCGAACAAAACATTATCACGATCCTTCAGATTCCCCCAAACCTTTGAAGGTAGAACTTTATGTACCAATTGAAGTAGTTGAGTTCAAGGAATCTCAGATTGAAGTGGTAAATGTCATGTCCTCAATTGTGATAAATGTGCATAATCGAGAAAACAAGAAGTCAAAATAAAAATCTCTAGATTTTGTTAGCCCCCCAAGCACCACACCAAACAAAAGAGCAAGATAAGTGACAAAGACCTATCGTCCTCATCCTTGTGCAAAAAAAACAAAAAACAAGAAGAGAAGAAGGTGTTGTCAACTACTTAATATTTTAAGTTTTTGCTATTTGCATTTGATTTTTAAATTGTCTATTTGTAATAAATGTAATGATATCTCATACTTGATTGGTTGATATTTGTACTTAATGTAATCATATCTCATACTTCATGTTGGTGATATTTGTACTTAATGTGCTATGTCTTTTGTACTCCAAGTTGGTGATATTTATAATTAATGTGCTATTTTTTTGCATTTCATGTTGGCGATATTTGTACTTCATGTGCTGATTTTTTGTACTTGATAGTTCATCCTTTATACCTAATATGCTTGAGTTTTGTACTCCATATAGGTCATATTTTATACTCTAATAAGGGATACTTCAATAGTTGATACTTTGGACTTAATGTGCTGAGTTTTGTATTCTATGTTAGTTATATTTTGTACTTTATTATAAGATATTTCAATAGTTGATACTTTGCATTTAATGTGCTTAAGTTTTGTACTCCATGTTAGTTATATTTTGTACTTCAATAGAGGATACTTAAATAGTTGATACTTTGCACTCAATATGCTTGAATTTTATACTCCATGTTGATTATATTTTGTACTTTAATAGAAAATACTTCAATAATTGATATTTTGCACTTAATGGTTGAGTTTTGTACTCCAGGTTAGTTATATTTTGTACTTCAATAGGGGATACTTCAATAGTTGATATTTTGTACTTAATGTGTTAGTCTTTTGTACTTTAATTATTGATACTTTGTATCTATGTGCTGTGTTTTGTATTACAGGAGACCAAAGATATCAGTCCAATCTAGTTAGTAGAGGAACCAGCCAGCCCAAAGATTGAAGCACCTAATCCCTACAGAAGGAAGGATTGATTATAGAGATCGTGAACTTCTTCCAGTAGACAAGCGAGAAGTCATTGATAACTTTGTCAGAAGAGATAATTTGAGATAACAAAATTTTCTTATTATTTTTCTTTTGGATAAATCGGTGTTTGAACTAATAATTAACAATTGTGTAGAGTAATGTCTAGGAGAGAGCAAGAGAGTTTCTAAATGGAAGAAACTTTTGTGAGCTCTTATTTGGAAGAGAACTTATTGGTGACATAGTGGACTGCTATATGTCGATATTATGCAACCCATCTTTTGGCAACAAGTGTCACCACAGGGTATGGTTTATGTTTGCAATAGTACATGTATATGGCAGTTTTCTAACTTAATTTAGTTCACGTTTCCAATGAGTATAACCATTTTTTTTTATACTTAATAGGCTGATATATTAGACAGACTCGAGGGACGCAACATAAAGGATATTATGGATGAAGAATTCATGGAGTTGATACCTACACTTAACTCTTTCACCCATAAAGATTTAAAAGACCTCTCCTTGGATGTTGTAAACTAGTGTCATTACATAATCCTACTAATTTTTTGGCACCATCATTGGTTTTTGGTTGTCCTTGACACCTCGACTCATTTTTTCTTATATATGAATTCAATAATGGCCACCAGATATAAACCGACAGCTACTGCCATTGTAAGTTTACTTTCTTTCCCTATGATTTCTTCATAAAGTAGGGAGTCAACAATTGATCAATATTTTTGTAGGCATCATTCTATTCTCAGTACATAAAGCTTTCATTGGGGTGTCGTGTGGACAAATACATAAGGCAAAAAAAAATCAGATAACAAAAGGGTGCAGTGGATTGCGGTGTTTATGTATGCCTTTAGGCAGAATATTTTGCTAGAGATACCTTTGAGTTCTGGAGGACTACTGGAACAATTGACATAGACAAATATCGTGCAATAATGACACATACAATATTAAGTTATGAAAATGTCAGGATTTGAATCACACTTTGTATGTAAATACATATGTAAATTGAAGCACACTTTATATATAACATTATTTTGTATGCAAGTGTAGTTTTTCATCAAGTATTTACAATATTTTAAATTAAAATTGGGCAATGAATTGCGTACAATTTGAGAAAAATAAAGTACAAAAGTGGAAAAAAACAAAGTATAACTGTTGTGCTGAAATATAATATGCCAAGTTTTCATGAACCTAGGCAACAAATTTGAATACAATATGAGGAAAATAAGTAAAACATGTATAATTGAAGTACACTTTAATTCCATTGAAAATAAAGAGTGAATCTGAGTACAATTTGACTGAAATGAAGTACAAATTCAAAATAAACAAGTATAAAATGTGTTTTGATGAAGTACACTTCAGCTCAATTGAAAATATTCAGTGAATTTGAGTATAATTCAAAGAAAATGAAGTGCAAATCCAAAATAAACAAAGTATAAATTGTTTTCGTTGAAGTACACTTTGATTTCACTGAAACTAGGTAGCCAATTTGAGTATAATTTGAGGGTAATGAAATATAAAGCTAAAACAAACAAAGTATAAGATGTGTTTCTTTGAAATTCACTTCAATTCAATTGAAACTAGGTAGGGAATGTGAGTACAATTCGAACAAAATGAAGTACAAACTCAAAACAAACAAAGTATAAAATATTTTTTGTTGAAACACACTTCGATTCCAATGAAACTAGCAGCAAATTTGATTACAATTTGAGGGTATGATGTGTTTATTTGAAGTTCACTTCAATTAAATTAAAACTGGGTAGGGAATGTGAGTGCAATTTGAAGAAAATGAAGTATAAACCTAGAACAAAAAAAGTATAAAATATTTTTTGTTGACGTACACTTCGATTCCAATGAAATTGGGCAGCTAATTTGATTACAATTTTAGGGCAATGAAGCACAAACCAAAAAAAAAAAGTATAAGATGTGTTTCTTTGAAGTTCACTTTAATTCAATTGAAATTGGGCAGGGGCAGGGAATGTGAGTGCAATTCAAAGAAAATAAAGTACAAACCCAGAACTAAAAAAGTATAAAATATTTTTCATTGAAGTACACTTCGATTCCAATAAAACTAGATAGCAATTTGATTACAATTTGAGAGCAATGAAGTATCAACCAAGAAAAAATAAAGTAGATGTGTTTCTTTGAAGTTCACTTCAATTCAATTGAAATTGGATAGGGAATGTGAGTGCAATTTGAAGCAAATGAGGTACAAATCGATAACAAACAAAGTATAAATTTTTTTTCGTTGAAGTACACTTCGATTCCAATGAAATTGAATAGCCAATTTGATTACAATTTAAGAGCAATGAAGTACAAATCAAGAAAAAATAAAGTATAAGATGTATTTTTTTGAAATTTACTTCAATTCAATTGAAATTAAGCAGGGAATATGAGTGCAATTCGAAGAAAATGAAGTACAAACTTAGAACAAATAAAGTATAAAATATTTTTCATTGAAATACACTTCGATTCCAATAAAATTAGGCAGTCATTTTGATTACAATTTGGGGGTAGTGAAATACGAACAAAAAAAAAACAAAGTATAAGATGTGTTTATTTGAATTTCACTTCAATTTAATTGAAATTGGGTGGGGAATTTGAGTATAATTTGAGGAAAATGAAGTACAAATCTAGAACAAATAAAGTATAAAATATAGTTTTTTAAAGTTCACTTCAATTCAATTAAAACTAGACAGTGAATGTGAGTACAATTTTGGCGTACTGAAGTACAAACATAGAACTAACAGAGTATAAAATATATATTTTTTTGCAATACACTTATTGCAATTGAACAATTATTTTTCAATCATTAAAATGATTGTCAAGTACAATATTTTGAGATTATCATATAATGTGAAGTACGTATTTGTATTGGTGATATTGTGGATTTTATCATCAAATTTTTATTTGTTAACATCTTTGAAAGCATAAGAATTCTTTCATTACCGCGATTAACAACATTCATCGGTTGAACATTAATGGTTAATAAATTAAAACTTT
The DNA here is from genome assembly GCA_014898725.1 of Jacaranda copaia. NCBI lineage: Eukaryota > Viridiplantae > Streptophyta > Magnoliopsida > Lamiales > Bignoniaceae > Jacaranda > Jacaranda copaia. The sequence continues at coordinate 253,449 of JACGDI010003948.1, read as the reverse complement.
AACATTATTTTATTCATATGATAAATATTACACACATTTTTATAATTTGGTTATTATTTGCCAAGATTTAAAATTCAAATCATTGAACAAATTTCAATTCAACAATATTAGTAAAAATATTAAGGTATTAAGTACAGAATTATCAAAATAAGGAAAAAATGTCAAGAAATATTACATTATTTGTATTTTGTATGTAAATACATATGTAAATTGAAGCATATTTTATTTATAATATTAATTTTTTATGTAAGTGTAATTTTTTATTAGTATTTATAATATTTTTCGTTGAAATTTAGCATTGATTTTAGTACAATTTAAGTTAAATAAAATTCAAACGTGGAACAAACAAAGTATAAAATATATTTTCTTGAAGTATATTTAAATGAAATTGAAACTGGGAAGCAAATTTGAGTATAATTTGGAGGTAGTGATGTACAAACCCAGAAAAAGAAATATATAAACTATGTTTTGTTGAAGTACATTTCAGTTTCATTAAAATTGGGTAGCCAATTTTAGTACTATTTGAAGGAATTGAAGTACAAACCGAGAACAAACAAAGTATAAAATGTATTTCTTTGAAGTTCACTTCAATTCAATTGAAACTTGGTAGGGAATGTGAGTACAATTTGAAGGAGATGAAATACAAACCCAAAATAAATAAAGTATAAAATATATTTTTGTTGATGTACACTTCAATTCCATTGAAATTGAGTAGCCAATTTGAGTAAAATTTGGGTAAAATGAAATACAAACCCTGAACAAACAAAGTGTATGATGTATTTCTTTGAAGTTCACTTCAGTTCAATTGAAATTGAGCTGGGAATGTGAGTACTATTCGAAGAAAATGAAATACAAATCCAAAACAAACAAAGTATAAAATATTTTTCATTGAAACACACTTAGGTTCCACTAAAACTGGCAGCCAGTTTGATTATAATTTGAGGAAAATGAAGTACAAACTAAGAACAAACAAAGAATAAAATGTGTTTCTTTAAAATTCACTTCAATTCAATTGAATTGGATATGGATTGCGAGTACTATTCGAAGGGGATGGAGCACAAACCTAGAACAATCAAAGTATAAAATGTTTCTTGTTGAAATACACTTCTATTCCATTGATAATTTGAGTACAATTTGAGGAAAATGAAGTACAAACCTAGAACAATAAACTATAAAATGTGTTTCCTTGAAGTTCATTTCAATCCATTTGAAACTGGGCAAGGATGTGAGTACAATTCAAAGAAGATGAAGTACAACCCCGAACAAAGTATAAAATATTTTTCGTTGAAGTACACTTTGATTCTATTGAAAATAGATAGTCAATTTGAGTACAATTTGAGAAAATTAAAGTATAAACCAAGAACAAACAAAGTATAAAATGTGTTTTTTTGAAGTTCATTTCAATTCAATTGAAACTTTGTAGGGATTGTGACTACAATTCGAAGGAGATGAAGTCTAAACCCAAAACGAACAAAGTATAAAATATTTTTCATTGAAGTACACTCCAAGTCCACTAAAACTAGGCTGCTAATATAGTATAATTTGAGAAAAATGAAGTACAAACCTAGAACAAACAAAATATAAAATTTGTGTTTTTTTTTAAGTTCACTTCACTTCATTTAAAATTGGATAGGGAATGTGAGTACAATTTGAAGAAGATGAAGTACAAAACTAAACAAACAAAGTATAAAATATTTTTCGTTGAAGTACAAAATTTAACTAATTTACTGATTCTTTGCAGGTTCGACGATTATGCCCTGTTTTACTGCACCTTTTACATTTAATTACACATTTCTTAATTTGTGATGGGATTCTCTATGTCCTTCTATGCCCAGGTTGAGATCGGCAATCAAGTAAATTAATGAGGCCATCATCATCTGGCAGGAACAGATTCATATCAAATGCAGGAATAGGGTTTGTCACTGCTTGGTATGCTTGTTGATACATCTCAACTCAGTAGAATTGATTGGTGAAGTCATATGGTGAAAATGATCTTGACTTGATACAAGTACAAGCATGTTTGCATGGTATTTTTATCAATATGCCTTGCTCTACTCAAACAAACCCTGCCATGTAAATTTGCAGCATACGATTTATCTTGCTCAATCACCTTAAAGCTCTAATCACTAGACACAACAACTTTTAAGTTATGAGAACGCATATGATTGATTGTTAACTTCTTTTCTTACTTGGGACATAATTGACATAATTAACCAACCATCTTATGAGATTTTTCTGATCGATCATGCATCATAATCATTATTTGCAGGTGTATGTGATCAACCATGGCTGCAATTAGCATAAATTGGGTTGGTTTAGCTCAAGTATTCCAATATTATACTTGATTATTGTTTATTACCCCTCTTCAATCTCCACTGAATAAGGAATTTGCCAAACATAATGGGTCAGACTGCATAATAAAGTCTCTGGCAAGTAGCAATAACTCTAAGATGTTGCCTATATGTCGTGTATACTCTTGCACTGCAGGCGCATATACAACTTTCATAAAAATAGAGCATCAATGTTTCTTATTATATAGAGGGTACTTCCTTAATACCTGAATTTAAAATAATAGAATAGTAATGTGCTGAATTTTACAAATTAGAGTTTATTTCTTGTAATTATTTCACAAACAAAGATAAAGTACACTTACTTGTTTCTTATAGTTATCCACTAAGTGTATCAAGCAATATGTATGGTGGCAATCGGGAAATATCATGGGGAAGGCTTTAAGAAGACCTAGATCTTGATCAGAGAAGAAAGTGAACCTTGATAAGCTAGACAAATATTGAGAATCTAAGACATTTCTTAGCTTGAAGTAGAACCACTCCCAATTAATATTATTTTAAGAGTCAACAATTGCATATGCTAGCATAAATAAATCATCATTAGCATCCTTATTGGTAGCACTGAGTAAGCATTCTCTATGTTTGATTTTTAATATGGGTTCCATTTACAAATATCAATGGCCTGTATCTCCTGGGAAAATCAATGAGGTAGGCACTGAAACATATAAATAGCTGACAAAATTTTTGACTAATTGGGTCTATCTCATAGTCTGCAATACTTCCAAGGTTTGTTCTCTTCACAGCATCATAGTACCACCTCAACTTATCATAAGATCATTTCTCAACGCCATGGATATCATGTATAGCTAATTCCTTATCCATCCATGCTTTATGGTACCTAAGTTCTACATCATATTCTCTATAGACATCTTTTAATATAGTAGAGGGCTGAAAACATAGCTATGATCTCAATATATCCTTTACAATGTTAGCAATCCAAGCGGAATTGGCTTTAGGATGTCCCCTTGTTCAAAGATTAGCTTAGCCTCACCACATGTGTGCTCTAGATTGTATTTTTGAATGCCAAATAATTTATTAGCCTCACCCTTGATGCATAGATTCTCCATTTGCAATTTTCATCACTGCAAATGGCTATGATTTTTTGTTGTTGTCATTTTTCTTGTATTTAAATGGCTGCGAAGTAGACAGTGCATAATTCTTAAACATCATTTTGAACTCTTGAACATCCTTGAATGTTTGACCCTCCCTATATATGTAATTCCTCCATGCATCAATTGAGTTGCTAGTTAAAGTCAATTCATTGTGCGATGCATTGGTTAAACCAATTTCCTCCTCGACTGCATCCTTTGAGGTTGACAAATGAAGTATAATTTTAGAAAAAAGAAGTACAATTTTAATAAATTGAAGTATAATTTCGGAACATTTAAAGTACAAAACCTTAGCAATTACAGTACAATTTTTGATAATATTAGAACATTTGAAGTATAAAACTTAAATAATAGAGTACAATTTTATGTAAAATAAAGTACAATTTCATATAATTGGAGTACAAATTTGTATAAAGTGAATTACAATTTCAAATAGTTTAAGTATAAAACCCTTGCAATTGTAGCATAGTTTTGGATAATCAATATATAGAACACATGAAGTATAGAATTTTAATGAATATAGTACGTGTTAAGGTGAAATAAAGTATTACTTTAGAAAAAAAGTACAATTTTAGATAAAGTTTGGATAATCAATAAATAAAACACTTGAAGTATAAAACTTCAATAAATAGAGTATATGTTTAGATAAAATGAAGTATAAAATAAAGTATAATTTAAAAAAAAAGTACAATTCTAAATAAAGTGAAGTATAATGGATTTAGCTAATTGAAGTACAAGTTTAGATAAAATAAAGTACAATTTCAAAATGCTTGAAGTATAGTACTTCAATAAACAAATTACAGGCTTCGTAAATGAAGCAAGTATAATTTTAGAAAATAGAAGTATAATTTTAGATATAGGAAAGTATAATTTCAAAACATGTGAAGTATAAAATTCCAGCAAAAGCAATATAATTTTGGATAATCAATAAATAGAACACTTGAAGTATAGAAAATCAATAAATGCAGTATAGATTAAGGTAAAAGCAAGTATAATTTCATAAAAAAGAAGTACAATTTTAATAAAATGAACTATAATTTCATAGCATTTGAAGTATAACACCCTAGCAAATGCAATATAATTTTTGATAATCCATTAGTAGAACACTTGAAATATAAAACTTAAATAATAGAGTTCACTTTTATGTGAAATGAAGTACAATTTCATACAACTAGAGTACAAATTTGTATAAGTGAAGTATAATTTTGAATTGTTTAAGTATAAAAAGCCCTAGCAACGGCAGTACAGTTTTGGATAATAAAAAAATAAAACACATGAAGTATAGAACTTTAATAAATAGAGTATAGATTTAGGTAAAATGAAGTATAATTTTAGAAAAAAGTATAATTTTAGATAAAGTTTGGATAATCAATAAATAGAATGCTTGAAGTATAGAACTTTAATGAATAGAGTATAAGTTTAGGTAGAATGAAGTATAATTTTAGAAAAAAAGTACAATTTTAGATAAAGTTTGGATAATCAACAAATAGACCGTTTGAAGTATAGAATTTCAATGAATGGAGTTTAGGTTTAGGTAAAATGAAGTATAATTTCAGAAAAAAAGTACAATTTTAAATAAAGTGAAGTAAAATAGATTCAGCTAATTAAAGTATATGTTTAAATAAAATGAAGTACAATTTTGAAACACTTAAAGCATAGTACTTCAATGAACAGATTATAGGCTTTGCAAAATGAAGCAAGTATAATTTAAAAAAAAAGTACAATTTTAGATAAAGAAAAGTACAATTTCAGAATACGTAAAGTATAAATCCCAGCAAAAGCAATATAATTTTGGATAATCCATAAATAGAACACTTGAAGTGTAGAAAATCAATAAATAGAGTACAGATTTAGGTAAAATGAAGCACAAAATAAAATATAATTAAAAAAAATAAATTCCAATTTTAATAAACTGAAGTATAATTTCAGAACATTTGAAGTATAAAATCCTAGCAACTGCAGTATAATTTTTGATAATCTATTAGTAGAACACTTGAAGTATAAAACTTAAATTATAGAGTACAATTTTATGTGAAATGAAGTACAATTTTAGATAACTAAGGTACATATTTGTATAAAATGGAACAGTTTAAGTATAAAATCCTAGCAACTACAGTACAATTTTAGATTATCATTAAATAAAACACTTGAAGTATAGAATTTCAATGAATAGAATATATGTTTAGGTAAAATAAAGTATAATTTCAAAAAAAAAGAAGTACAATTTTTGATAAAGTGAAGTATAATTTCCAAAAATTTGAAATAGAAAACCGTAGCAATTGCAATACAATTTTTGATAATCCATTAGTTGAACACTTGAAGTATAAAACTTAAATAGTAGTGTATAATTTTTGTCAAATGAAGTACAATTTTATTTGCATTGAAGTATAATGTAGAACACTTTAAGTAGAGAAAGATTTTCAAATAAGCTTTACAAACTTTAGTACAATTTAGATTCTGTACAAGTATTACCTTAAAATATCACAATTTTTCTTGGCATTGCTGCTTGATTCATCTTTTCGATTTACCAGGATGTCAACAATATTCATCTTCAATGTTAAATGCAGTAAAATCATATTTAGAACATTTTTGTCATCAATTAAAGTCACATACAATATTTGATGTGGAGCTATGTATCACAAACTGAAGAGCATGGCATTGATTTCACTCCATTTTCTTGCGAGATTAATGTACATGTCATACGATCCTTAATTTACATTATATGAAACTGGTCTTTGTAGCGGCAACTCCCCAACATTTGATTAAATACTCCAGCTTCACTACTGGTTAACATTGTCAAAAAAATACAAGAAACTTAGAAGCAACTGAGAAGAAAAAGAAATCCAAAAATAATGAAAAAGAAACCTGAAAATGGTGAAAATGAAAAGAGAAAAAGACAATGCAGATGTTGGGTTGGTAGGTGTTGGCTTCCATGATTATTCTCATTTCCGCCGTGGTGCTTGTTGCGTTTTTTCTGTTCCTTTTATTTCTGAAAATGATACTGCTATTGGTAGGGTTTACTGTTGCTTTTGTTTATGACAAATAAGTGAAAAAAAAATGAGTGAAAAAAATTATACTTAAGGGCATTTTTGTCAAATCAAGTGAGTAGGGAGTGAATTCTAAAATGTCAACAAAATTAGGGAGTTTAATCTAAACAAAATCAAGTGGGGACTGATTACAAAATTAAAAAGTGTTTTTGGTACTTTTAAATAAATGTCCCTTTAAAATATATAATTATTATCTATAATTTTATTTGTTAATGATTTTTTGTCATTCTAACCAATTTAAAGGTTATGTAAAAATTCATAGCCAAAGACACCATTAAATTACAAATCAATAATAAACTTTATGAATTATTAGTGCTACTTAAATCCTTAATGAATAGTTAGAGGGCTTAATGAACATTTGTAATCAACAAAAGCACACATAGCAAAGCGGACCATTTTTATGAAAAATGTGGAATAAAATGAAGAGAATTTATGGATAAGAAATTACATAAAAGAAATTGAATAAAGACATTAAATTATAATTACCTGGAACATGGGCACCAACTTAGTGAATGTGGGCATCAACCTGCTTAAAATCGACAATCAGTTATCAATTAAATAAAAGGAAAAAGAAAAGCATTAGTATATAAAATTAAATAACATGAACTTTAGAGGAAAACTTAAGCTAAACTCATGGGGAAATGACCAATTTATCCAAAAGGTTTTCCAGAAAAGTTAAACCACCTCAACTATAAAATTTATGTTGTTCTCTTCATGTTTACAAATTGATAACCCAACAACGCTTTCTTTCGCACCCAAAAAAAATGTATCCAAAATGGGTCATCTTTAGTATCAGATATAGCAACTCAAAGAACAATTGAAATACATATACAACAATAATTCAACTAATAGCTATATGATATAATTAAATAACTATTAACCCAAATGAGAAATTGCCATATAAGAAATTTAAGTAAAGAGTTGAATTCATGCTTGTATTGAAATAGTATTCCAGCCTAAATCCAAGAAGGAGAAAAGGATAAATCACACTTGAACCCCCAAAGAATCCATTGAAACTTTTGGACCAGCTGATTGGTAGCAACATTAAATTTACCTTCATCGAAGTAAAACTTCTACTAATTATTCATTCAACATGACTATGCATTTAGAGGAGAAAAAACAGATATAGATGTTTCGGCTTGAAGGTCTGAGATGAAATGAAAAATAGGTTTGGAAGATATGTGTGTTGGTTTACTGTGCGTAGAAAAAAATATTAGTTTTGATGGTTTTGATTTTAAGTGGAATATTACCATTATAACCTGTTTTGTTATTGTGTGAGTTGATCATAAAAGAGTAAATTTGGACAATCAAAAAATAGTATGAGAACCACCATGATGTGGTGCAATTTCCAATTTTAGTGTTTGGGTTATATTAATGGTTATAGATAATCAAAAATTGCAAGGGTAATTTTGTAAAATTTTGCAAAATAATTTTTACTTTGAAGATAAAAAGGCCTTTTCATTTATAATAGTAAGGATGATGAGATCCAAAGATGTTTATATGCATGATTGATTACTGTTGAATAAAACTCAAAGAAATTTTTATGGTATAAGATGAGTGAAGCAGTTCAAGTATAGTGCATCCAACAAAGATCCCATTGCCAATCCTAAGCCTGGTTGAGAGACCCTACATGATTAGAGAGAGACTACAGGCATCTAACTTTAATAAACATTTTACAAAATTGAGATCGAGATCGAGAGCGCCATAGCCTCAATATATGCAATCCCAATGTCCCAATTATTGAATGCATATTAAAAATATGTTTGCCTGCCACCTCCTTTAATCATTTTTATTTTCCATCTCTATAATCTATATATTTTGGGATTAATTGTAAATCAATAATTAATTACTTAATTTCTAACCTTTCGGTTTTATATACCATAACAACTTCATCCAAGTTCCAATCATAATTTTGAGCTTCCTGATGTTGCTTTCAACTGTTCTCATCAAAAGTATTAATAATTCAAGTTTTTCAATTAACTACTTGAAAATTTCTATGGGGCTTTAATTTGCCAAAATATATATTTGTTGATTTGGTTTTCACAATAAATTTTGACTTATATTCTCTACTTTTGTCCATTAGTTAACAAAGCACAAGGGAATTATATATGCAGTTATTTAATTAGCATGAAAATGACATCATAATGATATCAGTGATTTTGGGAACATTATAAATCCTCTCTCATATTTGTTGATCGATCAATCTAGGAGATGCCTCCTATTGTTCACTCCTTTCCTTATAAAATGCATCTCTATTTCTCCTGAACATGTGATCTGTAGGTAAGAACTGACGATGACAATCAAACTAAGACACTTTTCCACCATTCTTCAATCTAAATTCCTTAGTTCGCTCCATACAAATTGGACATGATAATTTTCTTGTTGTTATCTAACCTGATAGCATGCCATAAGCAGAAAAATCATTGATTGTCCACATGAGAGCTGTCTTCAGTTGAAAGTTCTACTTTTTAGAGATGCCATAAGTTTCTACACCATTTTCCCATAACAATTTCAACTCATCAATGAAAGGTTGTAAATAAACATCAATTCTGCTCTTAGGATTATGTGGACCAGGTATTATGCAAGTCAAGAACATGTAAGAAGTTGTCATACACAATTCAGGAGGTAAATTATATGGAGTTACAATAACCGGCCAACATGAATATGGTGTAATAGATTGACTAAAGGGGTTAAATCCATCTGCACATAATCTAAACCTAACATTTCTTGGCTCAAATACAAACTTCAGATGAATTTTATCGAAATGCTTCCATGCAAACCCATTAGAAGGATGACATAAAATACCAAAATTTCTTTTATTTTCAAAGTGCCACCTCATATGCTTGGTTGATTTCAAAGATGCATATAATCTTTTGAGCTAAGGAATTAGGATTAAGTAATGCATCCTTTTGTAAGGAATTCGCTTTCCCATTTCATGACCTCTTACAGTTGGTTTAAAATGGAGAAGATTAAAAAACTTGCATTCATTCAAATTAGCATCAATTGTATTAAATAACATACAACCATTGATACAACAATCGATCTTCATAGAACTTAACCCCAATTTTGAAACCAATTTCTTTGCTTGGTAAAAGTTATTTGGGACATGATTTTCTGCGGGATTTGAGGATTTAATAAGTTCTGACATTCGATCAAAACAACCTTGACACATATTGTAGTCAAATTTTAAACATATCATTTGTATAATTATAGAGAACTCACAATGAGTTTCACAACTTGACCACAACGGTCGTTGGACAGCAACCAACATGTCATAAAAGGCTTAAACATCTATGTTTGGAGGTTCCTCTCTGTTTGTATTAATGCCTTCCTCATGATTCATTCCAGTATGGCTACTAGTTCCCATAGCATCATAAACTAGATTTTCATACCTATTGTTTGCGGCATCACCACAAAAATGAGCATTACTAGGAGCTCCCTTATGTACATTGAAATCCAAAGGTTCAATTTCCCCATGTGCAGTCCAATACTAATAATTAGGCTAAAACTCATATTTTAATAAATGTACATGTGCTTCATCCAGTATCAAAATTTTTAGATTCTTACATTTTGAACAAGGACACCTTATTCCTCCATATTATACATCCAACTCTTCTCAGCATAAATATCCATATTCTATAAATGAGTAAATTCATTAAAAATGATCTCAATTTGAGCGATGCAAAAGTGATTTTATTATAAACATTTTGATTTTGATAAAATTATTTGATTATTTACTTTATTAATGTATGTTCGTTAGAAAGTAATTGCTTACAGTATAATAAAATTGATTATTAATATTATTATTATAAATTATTATTATTTAGAGACGAATATATTTGGCAAATAAAAAAAATGAAGAGTAATCAACAAAAGAATTAAAGGATGATCTAACAAATGAAGTAGGTCAAAAAATTATTTTGAGTTTGTTTGATTTGGAATATTAACATTTACTATGACATTGAATATAGGGTAATCTCTTGTTTGATATGGACTATGATATTTGTGGGCCAGTTTGTGATTTGTCCAAAGCGCGTACTAAGATGAGATTAATAGTTATTGAAGTAGTGAGTTTGAGGGTGAGATTATGTAATTTCAACCTCCTTGAAATTTGATTTGGACGTAAATATCAAAATTATTCTTCAAATTCATATATTATTTTATTTATGCACTAGTTTCATGATTACTATAGCAAGAAATTTGTCCAAACACCTATATAAAATAAGATTATCAAATTGCCCAAAAATTAAGACTAAACATAATAAAAACATCATTTTTATTGAAAACAATTAACAATATTAGTAAACACATAATGACACATAAACAATCCCCCTTATATCCATCATCATCATGCAAGCAATTAAAAATCAATCAGTAACAAATGAGAAGGCTCCACCCCCTTCTCCCAACATCCCATCCTCCTTCCTAATTCCACCAAGTCTAAACATTTCTAATGTAATTTACTATAAAAATATATAAAATTAAAATAAGATGTCCAAACTTACCTCTAAATGCTCCACAAAAATCGACACTTACAAAAGATTTCCACAAAGTCAAGATAGCCTACATCATTAGGCACATGTTACAAGTGCATGTATTTATTAATAAATCATAATTCCACAAACTAAATGAAAACTTAAATATTGTATACAATTATTATTTGAGTTTAACTAACATGTAAATCAAGTTTTAACTAAAACATAATAAAATTTTAACTAATTAAGACAATTAACTAAAACATATTAATAACAACTAAAACATAAATTAAATTTTAACTAATGGAAACAATTCACTAAAATATATTAATAATAACTAAAACACAATTACCTAATACGTTATAGAAATAACTAAAACATAAATCAAATTTTAATTAAAGGAGATAATTAACTAGTCAATAATGAAGATAACTAAAACATAATTAAATGTTAGCATAATTAAGAAAATTACCTTCATCAATGGAAACAATACACAAGTATTATACCTTCAAACCTGAAACAACAAGCCAAACAACCATTTTAATTTTTTTCAATTAAAACTAATTTTAAAAAGAATTCAAAAAATAAAAAAATAAATTTGAGATCTGGTCGGCCGCTGGCCGTCCAGAGGCCAGCAGCTAGTGTGGCTAGCCAGCTTGCTGGTCGTATTAGTAGCACCAACAGTAAGAGCACCGGCTTGCTACTGGTGCTGGTGCGCTAGCCGCACCAGCAGCAGTGGCTGGCTGGCGATTCGTTGGCTGACCGTGTAAATTATAAAAAGGAAAAAAAATGGAAGGAAGAGGAAGAAGAAAAATACGAAACCTGGGAGTGAGAAGAGGAAAAAAGTGTGGGGAAAAATGGGAAATTAGGGTATATTATTCGAGTTGAAAATTTATTTTTTTTTCAATTTTTCCTATTTGCAACGGAAAAATCCGTTGCAAAAAATTCGCAACTTTTTAAAAAAATTTGCGACGAATAAAAATCCATCAAAAAACTCAAAACCATTACAAACTCAGTTTTTGTGACAGATTTTAATCCATCACAAATTTTGCCTTTTGCGATGGGTTTTTTCATTGCTAATATTTTTTCAATTTTTTATACAATTTGCGATGAAATTTGCGATGGAAAATTTTGTGATGGATTTTCCGTCGCAAATTGCCGTTTGTTTAGTAGTGTGCAACAATAACACCTTGTATGTGTTGCTGTACACATTCATAGTAATATAGTAGAATGAATAAGGGATTATGGCAATCTTTAATTTGCCAATATGTTTCCTTTCCTATTGTATGTGGAGATGCATATCAACTACGTACTCACACTACTCTCCCAATCAATTGGTTATAAAAGTTTTTATTTACAAATTATAAATATTTAAACATAAATATAAGAAACATAAAACCTAAATTACACCCCTGTTTTTTTTTAGAAACAAGTTACAGAACTTATAAGCAGCCTTTGGATATAGATTGGAGTGAATTGCATTCTACGCAGGAAAGAAAAAAAGACATCAATATATATTTGTGAAAGTACACTTAGGTCTAGAAATGAAATTACATCCAAAAATATGTGTTGTGATAAATGAAATTATAAATATAGGAACTACAACGAAGGTAGTGCCTTCCACCACTTGAAAATTTTTGACATCTACTTTCGCAAAATATTAGTAAAGACAAAATTAGGGACATAACATATTGGTTACAAATTGGAGTGAAATGCAACATCAGGCAGCTTGGTTGATAGAAAAAAGTTAATAATCAACGTTAAACATATATATTACAGATACATCCATTCCTATATGCAATAGGGAACATAAAATTAGAAAACCAATTTATCTTTTTGCGATATTCCAGAAAAGAAGCCACATATGTTGTTTATATTTCCACTGCCAAAGGGTGGCATCACACATACTCTTCAGTGGCTTGTCAACTACTAGAGTGACAATGTCTGTGTGTTGAATCAGTTAATTAGGCATGCAAATAAGATTAGAGTTTGTGGAAACTCACAAACATGCTTTTAAAAATTATGACTACTCATGGAACCTATCTATCGCATGATAAACCACTAGGAAACTAAATAATACAAGTTTTTCAAATAACTAAAGTTCTATGTTTAGATTTACATTTCAACAAAAGAACATGCATATAAACATAAGAAGATTCATGCCTTTACTCTCTGCACAACCCACATCAACTCACCTAAAAATATATCATCCACAACTCCCTAAATCTTTACTTTAGATCCTTATCTAAATATAGGCAAACTGGGCAGCATTATGCTTCAAGCAGTACAGATAGTGTCCACCGAGCAAAAAGGGCGTTTAGCATCTGTATTATTAATCACCTAGAACCCTTTAACCATCCAAATGAAATCGGTTAACAGAAATGAGCAAGAGAGATATAAAACTGATGATTAGTATATTACAAGGCCATAACATAAGCATTCTTTCAAACAAGCCATGAGTTAACCCGTGTAATGCAATTGTTTCTGCCCTACTTTACATACATAATCATCCTAAAACACTGCCAACTTAAACAAACTTCATAATAACCACAATTATTCGACCTTGGGTGAGGTAAGGGATATAGACTACTCACAAAACATGAACAACTAACAAATATCAAGCAGTGACAATTCATGCTTAAATCACAAACCACCATATAAGATAAATCGCACAAAATGAGACTTAACTTCTTTGTTCATTCCCTAGAAAACATCTATGTCCAATTTGTCATGGGCAAAATGATGGGTAACCTTGATTTTATCATCTAATGATAATTCTTGCAATTCAGCGAGTGCCTCAAATAGAGATGTCTTCAACGAGGAGTCCATAACTTCTTGGGACAGCGGTGGATGTGCAAGCTTTTCAACAATGTTCGCCATGGTTGTTTTTTTGTCTTTGATCAATGACCCAATTGCCTTCTCAAAGTCAATGGTACTCTAATCAAACCTCTTGTGCTTGCCAGTTGAAGATGACTTATTTTTCATACTCGATGATGATGGTGGAGCTTCAGGGTTGGCATTATTATCAATAATGTTGCAATTGGTAAATGCATAAAGAGTATCCACATAATCAGTAGACTTTTCACTATCATCTATTTGTGCACTGTGCAACAACTCATGAACAATATCCACAATGTCAAATGCCTCATCTCCGTGGCCCTATCATTATTGAATATCTCTAACTAACTCGTGTACCATAGATGTGGCTTCCTTCTCAACTTAGATGTATTAGGTTGCACCTAACCAAGATTGTTTTATACTTATTAACTAAATAAATATATGAATATGTAAACCCAAGATACAAAAATTTTTATCATAACATAATTGGCCCAAATAGGCTCGAACTCCACAATAATCATATAACTGGTGGGGTTTAGGGAAACCCAGCTTCTCCACTGTAGTTGATAATACCTCATAAGGTCGCATTAGTCTTTTTCCTCACTTGTAGCTCAGATTTAATATGCTTCACTATGTTGCCATTCGTGGGGAATTTTTCTCTCAGCATAGATTCCAACCATGTAACTACTCTTGAAAGACCCATCACAATGCCAACCTTTGGACCATGATAATATCAATGCATGTATCAATGCCTTCTCCTCCAATTGGGGTCTAGAAATAGCTAGGGCGAGTAGATCCCTTGCTTGAACTTTCAGTACTTCGAGAGGAGCATCCAGATTGTGCCATCACCTTTGGCATATCATATCATAATACAAATAAACCAACATCAGTTAGAATGGGGCAAAGTATACTAATTCCCATAAATATCAATGGCCACACACTTAAATATGCATAAAAAATAATTGGACATTGTGACATGTAGTTAAGTAATTTTGGTAGCAATAATGACGTATGAAGCAAGCCACACACACACATATTTATATATGTATATATTTCAACAGAATTCTAAACATAGAAATCTGCCTCAAATATAAGCTATAACTAAGTAGAAGAAAACATGTGGATATAAATTCACATGTCTACTAGTGTTATGTTACTTCCTAAACACTACACAAGCTTACTAACTCCAGGACCAAACCCCTATCCAAGATTTGTACATATTACTAGCAAGTGCATCTTGCCAATTGCTCCATGCGGATGAGCTCTCAATAATCTCTATATGATCAACACCCATCGTGTTCACACTATTATGCCTATTCAAAATTGAATCCTCCAAGGGATCAACATCCATTGTGTTCAAATGTAATTGTGCAGAAGTGCACAAGCTAATATTATCATGTTCTAATATTTGATGGGATAGAAATTGGGACTACGCATGATGGCCTACCGTGACTTTAGAAGTCAAAATGCCCTCTCGATTATATTGCGTGCTCTTGTATGCTTTATGTTGAAATACTTATGTTCATTTTGAGGTGCAGATGCTCCATCGCTCCATTCATTAAGGTGGTATCAAATTTCATGATATAGAGTCAAAAACCCCTCACAACTTGTATAACCGGTATCACATAAGTAATAATTCCCTATCAAACATGCCCTTAACATCATAATATACATTATCTTCATTTAGCAACATAGGTCAACAGAAAACCAACAATGGGAATCATATTTAATGGCTTACCAATAAGTACTTTAAGACCATTTCATTTGCTCATTGCTGCATGTAAGACCCTACTATCAGCAGCAGATTCCTCCCATCCAACAAGAAGATAAATAAAATTCAGCTCATGATTGCAAACACCCAAAATGTTTACTACCTCACCCTTTCTGCTCCTGTATCGGGTTTGTTCGCTCACTAGTATGCAAACCTCAATATAGGTGTCATCAAGTGCACCAAGACAACCTTACAAATGTACAAATAGAGAAATAAAGGTGATAATCTTGGTTAACATAGTTAAATGCAATAAAGTTAGTTTGGGAAATACCAAAATATAATTACCTTGAAGCATCGCCATGTATCGTTCATACAATCCTCATCAACAGGCTGAGGCACCATGAGGAGTAGTGGACTTATCTTAATAATAGAGTTATCTTTGCTAACTATCTGGCCAAATCTTTTGAAATTGTGCTTAACAATCCTATTCTTCTTATGGTATGCTAGAATGGACAAAAACGTTGCAACCGTCTTAGGGATCCCAACAAATTTTTCATTTTGATGGCTACCTACATGCTCCAATAAGTAACAAAGCCTCCAAAACGTAGCATGATCCATATGCAGATTATTGATACATGTCTCGTTATTATCTTCTACTATCTCTCTCAAATACTTTAGTTGATCGGGAATCTTAGAAATGACACTCCATTTTCAGGGACCTAACTACGTCTATTGCCACGGCTCTCACGATACATAACATAACCACGATAAAGTACATGCATTTAAATAAATCTTTGCAATAAAAAAAAAGATAAATAGACAAAAGAAGATGCATTCTGCTTTCCCAATCCATGCGAATGGCCTAGCAATTCTAAATGGATACAAAATATAAGTTAATAAGTGTATGAAACAAATTCCTAAGATACCTCACACTTATAAGGACAGAATTTCATGGCCACTAAACATACTTACATATATCAAAATATGAGAAACGTTTTCTGTCATGGCACAAAAAATAAAAGGTACCAACTTTATTCATTTTATATAAAATTAGAGGGGGAATAAATAGCCACCTAAATGCATGGAAAAAGGTAGAGGGATATGGAAAAAATTAACTAAATCGTTGGATGGATATGGCATACTATACTAATTCTGTTCTATTTTCTTCTCTAAATTGTTTCGTTGCTTATGAAACTAATAGTTTTTTTCATAGGTATAAGTCAATCTTATTCTATATAAAAATAAGAGTACTCTGATTGCTAGCCATATATTGTAAGTTACCGTAATACACTTGACTTTGTCATCACACTTCACTAATGTCGAAATTTATATATCGTTGTGTCCTATATTTTATGTCTCAATAGTGGGTTATTTGGAGTTAATTTTGAAGACTACATCCTAGATGATATAAATATGAAATAACACAATGACTTGTTCATTAATTGTCTTCTTATGCATTATGTAGTGTAGCTGTAGTGATTTACGAAGAAATAAGAGCCCTAATGGCAATCTCTGAAGAAAACACCTACTTTTATGATAATGTACATAGTTCCATTAACATAGATTTTTTGCTATAGTCATGCTCATGATTGTAATGCTAAAAACTGGGTTTTACTTTTAGTGGTGCAATTATGCTGGGAATTTTTTAAGGCTTATTTGTTGGAGTCCTACTTTAAGCAACAATGGCTATGTAAGGACACTATGGAAACCACAACTATGATTGCACTATGAAGAGAAAATGAAATAATACAAAGAATTTGTTTGGGGATTTATACCCAAACAGATTCCATATTTAAATTTCAATTCACACAAAATTTACAATAATATTTCACATATATGAGGATAACACGATGGAGCAGAGCTTAAAAGTTGTAAATGTTTCTATTGAAATTTAATTATCTACAAATTTAGGAACCACTGAACATTACCTTGGAGATTAGGGACTTAAACTTGGCTTGACGAATGTAGTTCTACTTTGCCTAAATGTTCCCCCATCGATCAACATATGTATGAAAAAATCCTCTTTGAAATAAGATAAGGATGATACCCACACTTGCAGATAAACATTTTGATTAAGCCAAATAGTAGACACTTGAAGATAGCCAAAATGAAAATAGATTTATAGGTTCGAAACTTACAAGAGCAGGTAAGAACAAATTAGGAGAAGAATGTTGTTTTTAGCAATTGCGTGCGTTTGATCAGTCATTAAGGCTAAACCAGTGGGTGGGCAGATGAGATTGGAAGGTAGAAAGGAGAACTTGGCTTCACCCCTTTGATTAGATAAGTGCACCCCCCTACATACAACTTCAATCTCCACTTATCTCATGCACAGTTTCGGGCCAGCCAGTGTCTCTAATCTTTCATATCAAACGCTCAATTACCAAAGATTATTGCCCTTAATCTACTACAATCGTGGGAATCAAACATGGCCTTGAAAAATGGATCACACAAAAAAGGCACTACAAGATGCCACCATTAGCCTTAATATGCTAGAATGCAAGCACCGCATTGGAAATATTTGTTGATACCATGAAACATATATGCTTGGGAAGAATTACGATTCAAGTACTTGTAACTATTTCTCATCAGTCAATTACTAAACTTAATAAGATTGGATAAAAATATATATAAAGATAAATTAAATTGAATAACTACATTTATAAAGTAAAAATGATGACATTCTGATGGCCATTTTGATCGCAAGATGGAGCATTATGGGGTTGGTTTTTCCCAACGGGTCATGGGAGTGACTAGAATTCTCTCACAGATTGGGCAAGTGAAGGGCGTAATATGACAGTTTAGATCCTCTATTCCACTATATGTTTCATCTCCTATTCTATTATATGGATGTGTGATATGTGTATTAAATATTTCCTTATAAAAATAATTGATTAAAACCAAATACACTTGGCATATATATAACACATTGAAATAGGAGATGAAACACAGAACAAAATAGAGGATCTAAAGTGGTAATATGAATATTCTAGGCTTTTGGTCTGTCTTCTTTTCTTTTGACTTTTTTTCGTCGGGATTTTTCTTCTCCTCCTATTTTGAAAGAGCAAGAGGAGGCCCAATACTCACCACTTCTGCATATTTTTGTACTTTTTTTTTGTTTTCACTATTATTTTGTATGGATCGGCATCACCTATCACGCTTAATGTTCC
The DNA here is from genome assembly GCA_014898725.1 of Jacaranda copaia. Lineage (NCBI taxonomy): Eukaryota > Viridiplantae > Streptophyta > Magnoliopsida > Lamiales > Bignoniaceae > Jacaranda > Jacaranda copaia. Next base: position 234,754 of record JACGDI010003948.1, on the reverse strand, counting down.
TTTAGTTTCATCTACTTCAACTTTATCGACACTTGATTGAAATAACAAAAAGGGACTTTCCATGTTAAGAAAATTAATAAGCTCAATTATTTCTTTCCTATATGTAAGTATATATGTATATATAGACTACTCAATTTGAAGGAAAACTAGGAACATATATATATATATATATATATATCTCTTTTAAGCTAAAATTGCAAATACCTTGTAATCCTGAGGATCTTCGTTTCACACTTTTTGCATGATATGTCAACTTTCAAAATAGTCTTTTGTAACATGCCAAAGACTTTCTTAAACCCTCTTCAAATATACAATCACAAAATCAATTATCGACTATTGAATTTAAGGATAGCTATCCAAAATGGATCCTCTTGGGTTGTTCACCCCATTTTTGTCAAATGTCCTAATAACACAATTCATCTTGATGTTGTCTTGTTTCATCAGGACAACTAATTTTGTTTATTTTAATCGTGTGGGGACTTTAGATTTGCAACCTTAGAATGTTCCCTATCTATCTTGAATCAACATTTGCCTTTTTTGTAGGTGAGTGCAATTTCACATAAAAGCAACATATGGAGTAAAAGCTAGCAAATAATCCAGATTTAATTTCAATGGAAGGTGAACCATGTAGACATATTAATTTTGCTCAATTGAAGAGTGACACATATAAAATAATATTCTAGTTATTAATTCAAAATTTTTTATTTACCTTGGAATTTATTAAATTCAATTTGAAAAGATAAACAGCTAATTTTAAGTAATACTCTAGTATTTATTTTATACTCAAATCAAATATTGATAAGTATCAAAGATAGAGTGTCTATCTCTACGGACCAATCAAATAAAAAATATTTGATATTTGATATTGTCTTATTAAAGAGATAACCATAAAAGAAGTTCAAGTCAACCTAGAAACCTTTCATCAAGCATCTATATAAAGTGGGTGATCAAAACTCATTGAACACACAACACAAATTCCAATAAGTGAGAGAAACTTTGAAGGAATTCAACAATTCTCTCTAGCAAATTCAAGGAAATCCACGATGTTCAAGGCATTCTTTGCAGAACTCATATATATTTTTGTGTTTGATTCGAGATTAAGTTGTGAAGCCCTCGAATTGGTGTTATTTTTCTTCAAATCAAAAGAGACCCACAACATTTAAAGTGTTCTTCACAGAATTCATATATTTTTGGTGTTTAATTTGCGATTAAGGTGCAAAGCTCTCAAATTGACATTATTTTCTCTCAATTGAATTTAAGGAGATCTATGGAGTTTAAGGTATTCTTCATGGACCTCATTAAATTCAAGATTATATTTGAAAGGAAAGAAGCAAATGATTAGATTAGAGATTGAATCCATAATTAATATATTTTGATTTTATTTTTGTTTGTACGAATTTTCTTATCTTGTAATTTTACTTGGCAAATAAAGAAATTTTCGCTTGCAAATTTTTGGCATGCCATGTGGGACAATCCCTATCTCTTATATCTTTTTTCATCAAGATTGAAGTTTCAAATTACTGCCAACAAGGTTGCTATCTTGAAAATTACTACTTCGAATTCCTCAAGCACTGGAGCAAGAAGTGTTGACGTCATCATAAGAAGTATGTCCAAGAAGTTGTAATCACCTTTGGAGGTGGCTTCTTTGCTTGATGTTGAAATAGAGTTGCCGCATTTTGTTGATATGAATGAAGATGATGGAGACTCAAAGAATCAACATCATCCATTCTCCACTCAACATCAATTCCTCGAGTACGGAGATGGTGATGATGACAAGTGATTCAACCTTAGAGGATCAAATTGCAAATTTGATGAGGGCTATTGAAGGATTCACAAAGCTTGTCCAAGAGTGAGATTTTCAAATCTTTAAATTGATGAGAAAAGTGGACAACCTTGATGCCAAGTGCACGGTGGAGATACAAATTGAGGCTCAGGATAAAGGTGAAGCATCCACAAAGAAATAATTAGCCAAAAATGAAAAGACCGCAAATAAAGAACTACAAGTTTCTATTGAAGGACTAATTCCTATTAACCCATTAAAGGAGTTTATCTTGAAGAATATCAAATACAAGCTTGATGGACGTTCTAAGCTTTCTATCACTTACTCTAAGCCATATACTCAAAGGATTGATGACTTGGAGATTCCACCCAAAAGTTTTTGCAATTCAATGGCAAGGGCAACCCAAAGTAGCACGTGGCTCATTTCATTGAGATTTTAATAATGTTGGGACATATAGAGATCATCTAGTCAAGTAATTTTTTCGATCATTAAAGGAAGATGCTTTTGATTAGTATATTGACTTCGAGGCAAGCTCCATTAATAGTTGGGGCAACTGGAACAAGAGTTCCTCAATCGTTTCTACAGCACTCAAGGGGTAGTTAGTATAATTGAACTCATCAACTCTTGCAAGTGGCAAGAAAAACCTATATTTGACTACATCAATCGCTGGAGAAATTTGAGTTTAACTGCAAAGATCAATTGTTAGAAGTTTCAACAATTGAGATATGTATCCAAGGAATACATTGGAGTCTTTGCTACATACCTCAAGGAAATAAATCAAAAACTTTTGAAGATTTGACAACTCATGTACATAATATTAAAATACGCATAAATTTTGATGAACAAGAAGATTCAAGTGATGTTGATGATGATGAAGATGCTGGGGATAATTAATTTTCACCTTTAAATTATAAATGCTCATTGATAAGAGCTTAAACTATTCATAATGCTTCCAAATTAGAACATGAATTATCTAAAAGTCTCAAGTCTTTAAGTCTTCAAATCCAAGACCCAAGTTATCAAGTCTTCAAGTTCAAGAAACAAGTCTTTATGTCTCCAAATTTAAAACTCAAGCCTCCAAGTCTTCAAATCTAAGCTCAAGTCCAAGTCTTGAAATTCATGACTTGAGCCTCTGAGTCTCCAAGTCCAAAACTCAAAATTTCAAATCTCTAAATCAAATAATCAAGTTTCCAAGTTTTTAAGTCCAAAGTTCAAATCTCTAAATCCTATGTGCTCCTTGATAAGAGCTTAAATTATCAATAAGACTCCTAAATATGAGCATAAACTATCTAAATTTATATTTTATATAAAATTATATTTCTATTTAAGTAATTAAATTTTAAAAAGTTATAAAAAGTAAATTAATCAAAGTTTATATTTCCATTTAGTTTCATTGAAGAATAAAAAAGTATAATATTTCATTTAAAAAGTAATGTCAAATAATTTTACTATGTATTACTGTTGTACTTAACTGAACTCGAATACATCATTAAAATATTATCATTAATCATTCTTTTGATATATTACTTTTTTGATAAATTATATAAATTAATAAAATTTTTGATAGATTATAAAAATTATTCAAATTTTATCTATAATTTAATAAACTTAGTAAATTGTTAATAATTTAATTATATTAATTGGCAAAAAATATTAAATATTTAGAAGTTTTCAAATAATATCAAAATATTCTAATTATTAAGAACTTTTATAATAATATATAATTTAACATTTTACAATACAAACAAAAATTTATTTAATAATCATGTTTTTCCAAAAAATAATTCAGGAATTGAAAGATAAAATAATTTGATATTTTATATAAAATAATAAATTTTTTGGAATATTTATAAAAAGTATTCATTTTTCTTATACAATATTTTAATTATTTTTATTTAAATAAATATTTAGTTTATGTGAATTAATTATTAATTTCTATTACAATATGATTATTTAAGTTTTATATTAACAAATATAAAGTTTTGAAATATTACACAATCCAAATTCATTAATTTAAAAATTATTTAAATTAAATTATTTACACATCACTCTC
>JACGDI010003948.1:190798-212011 GCA_014898725.1 Jacaranda copaia | reverse complement strand
AGTGACTCAACCCTTAAACACACCCTATCTTCTTGGAGCTACCCATAATTTGAATCCACGACTTAGTCTGAGATTGTTGGGTCTCTACACTGCTCTCAACATCCTGTGACTGAGATTAGAACTATAACGCCTACTGGAAGCTCTCATGTAACGTATAAAAATAAATATATGAATGCAATATAGTAATGTAACTAAAACAATCTTATATAATATGTCATATGTAATAAACTTACAACAACTTCTCACCCTTTCATCCACCCAACGTCAATTGGCCCACCTCTGGTGGGTACAGGCAAAAGCCTCCTCTATCTTCAGGAGCCTCTACAACACCTGAGCCTATATAGAAAACAAGAATTGATATAAGTGTGTTATATGTACATAATACAAAAGTACAATGAATGTATATATATATAAAAAAAATTGGTAGAGTGTCTCCTAATATTGATCTTTACCCAAAAAAAACAAAGCTCAACAATTAACATATAAGGAATCAACCCTTCCTCACCAACCAAAATATGAACGAATAACAAGTGGGAAGGGCACCAATCTTTCTCATCAACCAAAATATAAACGAATAACAAATGGGAAAGACACCAACCCTTCTCCATTGACCATGTCATGCAAAGATTATAAATATAAAAGAAAGTAACAAACATTCCAAATTTATACTAAATTTACTAAAGACTAAAGGTTAAGAAACATACTAAAATTTACTGAGGACTAAAAGTTAAGAAACTTACTAAATGCTTGACATGTGTCCCGATGGATGTACTCCCATCGGTATTAAGGGATCCATCGATTGTAGAAGCTCGGTTCTTCTTGGCCTATGTGGACTTTTTCTAAAATCTTGAACTGTCGGTGCTGCCATAGGGTAGTTCAAGTGTCCTCTACAATCCACTTCGGCCTCTTGCTTGCCTCTCGAGCATGGCCATATATGTCAGTCAGTCAGTGAACCCCTTCAGTATTGAAAATCTTTTGAACATGGCCCTCGTGCTCCGAGTCCTAAGTAGCATATCTCTATTAAATAAAAAGAAATCAGTTAATCTACTTACAATACATAGACATACTTAATTTTTAAAAGTAAATATATTAGTAACATTTAGATAATTTCCACTCCCTAAACATTAAATCTCGAAGGGCCTAGGGAATCTCCAACTAGGTCTTATATAGCTCATGAACCTTGCTCTTGATTACCCTCGTTAATAACATAGTGGCGTCTAGATGGCGTATACATGCATAAATTCTTAACATTAATATATAATTATTGAAACAAAAACAAAATAGCTTCTATATAATAATTCAAACTCACTCGTAGTGTTCCTTAGGATACAAGTATACCTTGCCGGCCCCTATGGATAGGGCCTCTTATCCTTCTCACCACCCAATATTTGGCCAAATGAAGAATCTACTACTGGTAATGCTGCTTCAAATGCTCATGCAAAATGGTTGAGTGGAGCAACAGGGGATGACTGAGTGCTAGGTAGGGTGATGGATGGTGATGGAGTATGTACGGGTATAATGAATGGTCGTAGGGATGAGTAATTCTATTGTGAGGGTGGGAGCGGAGAACAGTATGTGGATATTCTCACAATAGCAGTAGAGGACGAGGGAGGACTACTATAACTTCTTGTGGAAAGAATGCGTGGGGTAAGCACAAATTGATGACCAGCCAACGAGGTGGTGGGAGATTGGTTAATTAGCAAGTGTGTTTGATGGATAGGGGAATTCATCCTCTACCTTGACTCAAACCACAACCTTGGTCGATGACAAGGGGATAGAAATCATATTGGTCTGCCATCTGTAAAACAAAAATATACATCACATATTGACAACAATTAATATTATTACAAAAACTTATTATTTGCGTATGCCAAATGTATAAGAACAATTAACAATTAGACTCGATAAGGCACATTAGTTAAAATTGAAGTTTAAATACACACACACATATATATATTTCGAATATATCATTCATTCATCGAATAAATTCTATAGTCTTTCTATCTACCTAGATCTATTATTGTCATAAGAAGACAATTTTAATGATCCATTGATGTTCCAATCCTTGATTGGTTGTCATTTATAACCATAGATTCGGGTAGATAAAAAGATTGAAAACTTTATGTAATAAATGAATAAGTTTTTGAAAAGAAAATTCGATTGAGCATGTAAGAATATCGACAATTATAAGAGTTGGAGATTCCTATAATGCTTTTTTTCTAATCAAATATTATTTGGTTCGAAAATTATGTAATGACTCCATGCTAAAAATGCCACTACTGTAAAAAATTATTCTACAATTATAAGTTGAAAATTCACTTGAGGTTCTGATCATAGAATAATATTTCACAGTATTGGCATTAATCTTTAAGAGTCATTACATTTGTCTTTTTGGGATTCTTAGAATAACATTATGAAAATGAGATGATGGAATTTTTATTCTTTATGTTTTTAAGTTTTGAAAATCTTTGTGATAGATGTGGTTGAATTTTTAGTTAGATTTTTAATCATTTAAGTTTACAATAATTTGTTGGGCAACCATTTGGAATAAGATGGAATTTAGTTTCATAAGCTACCTTGGTTTTTTCGGATAGTCTAAGTTATCTTATATGATTTTTTAAAATTTTCGACCTCAATAGGATTTCTTTATGATCTCAACATTAATTATCATTTCGTAAGCTACCTTGGCTATTTCAAAATGTCTAAACTAACCTAAAAGTTATCCTAGACTCAATTCTAAACTAAAATGTCTTGTTTGCTTTGAAGGATAGTGCATGATAGACACATAATCCAACTAGTTCAGCCTCTTGGTTCGTATTCTTGAAGCCCGTGACTAATTACAAGGCTAGGTATTTATTATGATTAATACTATTTTGCATCCCATGTTAGTAGCTTGATTTGTAATATTAAGATTACAAACTTACTAGCTTGATTTTGCATCCTTATTTTAATTTTATCTAAGTAAGCTATTGCCCTATATTGATATATATTTTATACGAAATATCAATTTTAACATACTAAACTAACACATTAAACTAGATATCAACAATTTCTAAAAATTTTAAACTAAACACACTTACATCCCCAAACCAAGCTATCAAACGAAAAAATTAACAATACTAAATCATACTTAAACAAACTAACATATCAAATTAAAATATCAATTAAACTAACAATTAATCATACTTTAGAAAACAAACTAACATATCAAATTTACATGTCAAACAACATTGTAACAATTTATCATATTAACATTTCAAAATAATATACTAACAATTAATCATACCAAATCATATAAATCATTCTAAAATAACATCATAACTTGCTAAACTAACAAAATAAACAAAATTAAATAAAAATAGAAAAAAAATAACTTACAACAATGAAAATGGGTGGGCAGTGGCGGGCAATGAAGGGACAGCAGCGGTTGACTACAGTGGTGATGACAGTAGGTGCTCGGGCACGCAGAGAAAGAGAGGAAACAGAAAGAAGGAGGGGCACAAATTAGATTTTATTTAGTTTTTCAAAAGAAATTTCATTAGAAAACAACTTTTTTTTTTAAATCAAGAAATTACAAATTTTAAACAAATAATATGTTGGAAATATCCCTCGGCAAAAGTTTCTCAAGGTCTTCTAGCAGAATTTTTATTGGATACTTTTGTGCCTTTTTGCACCAAACCACTTCCAAATTTTCCAACGATTTTCCGTCGATTTACTGTTGAATTTTCGAAAAACATGCATTCCCTCATAATTCCTTCGAAAATCCACTAGAACAACAGCATTTTTTGTAGTGCATTATAAAAATAAATTAATTTTCATTTAATTTGTAAAGAACAGAGAAATTAAAGATACATATAATACAACTATAACATAATTTAGCTGTTAACGTTCATCCAAAAATCAACAATAATCAATTTGCTCTGTGCTATATATATTCCAATAATCTCATTTGCAATATTAAAATAATAAGAAAAGAGGACGTTTTAAGACAAATTATATAAATTACAAGTACCACCGCAATCAAATTACACATATTTCCAAATATATTAAAGTATTATGTTAATAGTATACATATAATAACAAATAGTTTTATTTGACCTATCAATTTAGGCAAATGTGCATTACAAAAAGTACTGGTATTGGCCACAAAACATGTCTTTAAAAAGAGACAACAGACTCGTGCTTTCTCACCAGAACTCATCAAACACTTTGATCACCATGGATCTTGAGAAAGTTTTCCACATGAAAGGAGGGCTTGGAGACACCAGCTACTCCAAGAATTCTTCACTTCAGGTCAATTAATGTCACTCTCTCTGAATATTGTCTCTTCTCTTGTGTTACTGTTTCTTCTTCTTCTATCTCTTTCGTCCTGATCCGTAAATGTTTTCCAATGAGTATTCATGATACGTATGTCGTCCATTATGCTGCAACATATGTACATATCTCCGCTAAAATTAACCTTTTTTGTTAATTATTCTTTGCTGATAGAAAAGGGCTGCTGATGAAGTGAAACACATAACCTTAGAGACCATAGAAGAAATGTTTTTAGCAACAAGGCCGAAGAGCTTAGGCATAGCTGACCTGGGATGTTCATCTGGGCCTAACACCCTATCAAACATAAAAGAACTTGTGGATGCTGTGGAAAAGGCCAGTCAAAATATCATGCAACCATCACCCGAATTCCGGGTGTACCTAAATGATCTCCCAACAAATGATTTCAACACAATTTTTCAAGCCTTGCCCGATTTGTATAGGGAGCTGAAGAAGGGAAGAAATCATGGTGGGCCACCTGTTTACATAGCTGGTTACCCTGGCACATTTTATGGCAGATTGTTTCCGGACAATTGCTTGCACTTTATTTATTCCTCCAACAGTTTGCACTGGCTATCCAGGGTCAGTCGTCCTCGTCTTAATTTCTTATATATCTTGTGGGAAAGCTTTCCACATTAATTTACTTACAAGTGAATCCTAAACTTATTTTATATATATACAAATTAAGAATATTGAATTGAAAGGACAAAACTAGCGACATCATGTAGCGAGCTGGACTGGAGGGAGAACATTTTCAAGTTTCAACATATATATGCCTTCATTTGGAGTGTTAATTTCTAGAAAAATATTCACCGCCCCATAGACATATATTGTACTTGCGTCAATATATTCGGGCTGAGAATGAAATCAATTGTCAAATTATCTGCAGTTTCCTCCAGGTATTTATGACGAACAGGGCTCGTCAATAAACAAAAAAAGCATATACATATCTGAGAAGAGCCCACCACAGGTATCCCAAGCATACTTTAAACAGTTCCAAGAGGACCTGTCCTTGTTCCTAAAATCACGGTCCGAGGAACTCATCAGTGGAGGGCGAATGGTGCTGATTTTGTTGGGAAGGAGCGGTCCGCACCATGTCGATAGGGGCAATTCAGTGTTCTGGGAACTTCTCTACCAATCTTTAGCCACCCTCGTTAATCAGGTACATACGTGCACACATATAAACCACGAAACACAACCCTGCCCTGTACCTACTATATAGTTAACTATTCCTTCTTGCTTAACCAATTTAAGATGAAATAAATGGCAAGTGGCATTATGCATTGAATATAGTTAGAGATTCAAAATTGTTGTGGGGTTCACATTTTTTCTCTATATATATCGATATTGTCATAATTCATTAAATATTTTTTATTTGACTCACAATCATAAAATAGGTGTATCAAATGATGTTATATCAATGAACACGCTATGTTCAAGTGGAAGACCCATTAATAGATAATACAATTGTCTTTTATTTATTTATTTATATATGATAATAATAGGACATATACATTGCACACCAATTAATTATTGTGGCATGTGCTCCAATGCACCAAAGCAGACTTTTGCAAGTGGTTTGTGGTTCTTCTACTATCATTTGTATCCAAAATTCTAGTCCCTAATTTTGGGGGTTCTTTTTTCTTCTTTTTCCCTTTTAACCATTCCTAGGGGGAAATTGAGGAAGAAAAATTAGATTGTTACGAGGTCCACTTTTACGCACCATCAAAAGAAGAGTTGGAAGATGAAATAAGAAAGGAGGGGTCTTTCAAAGTGGAGCTGGTTGAGATGTTTGAAATGGAGAAAGATGCTGGGAATTATCCAAGCTATGGAATGGCAGTTGCCAAGACCGTGAGGTCCATTCAAGAATCAATGATAGCGCACCACTTTGGAGAGGCAATCTTGGACAAGCTTTTCGACCATTACGGTAGATTGATCGATCAAGAATTGGCAAAAGGTGATATCAAGTCCATCACTACGGTTGTTGTTCTTACCAAACAATGAGAGGAATATTTGAGGAACCAAATTTAACTGCATGCATCCTGTCAGGAAAGGGAAAATATATGAGGCCGCAATAGTAATGATGGCATTGGCATATATAGTATTAGTGTGAATCTGAATTAGTTGTTCTATATATCACTCACAAAAAAGAATAAACTCACGTAAATTACTTGGAGCCATTTAAATTTTTAACTTTTTGTTATCATTTTAGTGGTACTAAACTCGTGATTTAGACTTTGTTCTGGCCATCTGAACAACTATACATCTAAAGTACGTGTTAATATTTTGGCTACTTATTTGTCAACTATATTGTTCGGGGGGAACACATTAATGATTTTATATATGTTGGAATTAAAGCAATGAATCGAGTAAAACTCTATTCAGTTGAAGGCAGATCACAAACCAAATGATATTTTTTGGTTGGAAGATATTATTATTCTTAGCTTGTGTATTGAAAATATGTAGGAATTTGTCCCATATAGGAAAAGTAGAAAAGAATTTTATTGTATATAAAGTATTTGTACGGCGTAATATTTAAATAAAAGATTGTGGAAAAGTGTTGAAACTAATATATATATATATAAGCATTTATTGTTAGCTTGTGTATAAAAATTATGTAGGAGTTTGTCCATAGGAAATGAAAGGAAGCTAGAGTTAATAATTACGGAATAAAATAAAGATTATATTTTCTATGAACAAGTTTAATTTTTTTTTATGAAAAGTAGTATGGGATAATTTTTTATTCGTGTGCGTGTAAATAAATGTATTCTACAAGTTACTTATTTTTTTTATTTGCATAATTATTTAATTATAAAATTATTATTTAATTAAGAAATAAAACAAATGTTATATCTTCTAGGAAAAGGTTTAATTTTTTCATGAAAAGTTGTATAAGATTATTTGAGTTAAATAGATCCATTGTTTAACTTAAGTAGTGTATTAGTTCATAATTAATGAATACATTGTTTCATTAATTAAAAATACAAAAGGCTCTCTACGCATTTGATACACAAAGAAGACAAACAAGAAAATACTCTCTCTGTTCTTTATAAATATAACATTAGAAATTATAAAAAAAGTCTTGAAGGAACTCTTCAAAATTTTTGATTTTAGATTTGATGTTTTCGTTGTATACTGGGGATGAATTATCTTGTAAAATTCATTGACAAACTCTTTTAGAGTAAAGGCAAAAATTACCTTAACGATAGTGACATCACGTCTCAAAATCATGGTCAATTTGTTGATTCCATCAAAGGTGATCTAATATTTTAATTGTCACAAGTAAGTATGTCGTTGCTAAAGACTGATTTCAAAAAGGAAATATGGTCCTTTTTCGACCAATTTATGTAAGACATGGCTTTTCTTGTTCTGAAGTTCAAAAGAAACCATAAGTGGTAGGCCACGAGGTCGTACATCTCTTAATTAATCGTTCTGATGGAGCTCAAGTAAGAGAGTTTTCCACCGGCCCAAGGACGAAAATAATTGCAAATCCATTTGGTACTCCATCTATTATAGGCATACTAGAGAAGCAACATATACAGGATTGGCATGGGTCTAAGTAATAAATGTGGCTTAGTTTTTCAGCTTAATTATGCAACTATGTAGGGGAATTGATGATATAACATAGGACGAAACTCCTCTACTGCCTGTGGTTATGATAGTCTATGCCGAGCCCAAGTTTAAAGGTTGAGTTGAATAAGCATGCCCTAGGTAGCGTGTGAGATGGAGGTGCTTGTTAGTGGACCAAGTCAGTGAGATTCTCTAAAAGAGTTGATGGCATCTTCAGTCATTAGCTAACGGTGTTAGTTGGTTAGCCCTTAGTTGATTAATTAGGCAATTGTTTTAATCAATTAATTGGCTGAATTTGTTAGGTAATTAGTTGCAATGTGCGACATGAATGGGAGTAATTAATGCACTGTATAAACACTTCACTTGTAGAAGTAATACATATTCATTCTTCTAGAGCCAAAATAAATTCTAGTAGGTCTCTCTCAAATTCTAGTTATGTACGGACCGTGGAAAATGTACAGGGTATCGAAGTAGGTTAAATCCTACCAAAATAAACCAAAATTGAGCTATATAATCTCTTCGAACACTTGATCACTAAAAAGGAATAATTGTTTGAATTGTGGGAGTAAGAAAAATTTGGAATCTACTTGAGAATAGCTTTGGAAACAGCAATGGGAATCAACTACACCTCCAATCTTCAAAGCATCTAGGTATGGTACTTCTATCAACTTTGTTGGATAAGAACAATTTCTTAGCTTAGAGCCAAGCTATGAAAATTACTTTAGGTGTAAAAGGTTAAATTAGGGTTCCTTTATGGAAAATGTGCTATGCAGGGAAAAGATTCTAAAAAGTTTGAGCAATGGCGTGAGTTGATTGCATGGTGTAGTCATGGATCCTAAATTTAATATCTAAGGAGATAGAGTATACCGTTTTGCACACTGTGACAACTAGGGAGCTGTGGCAAGATTTAGAGGAGAGGTTTGGAGAATGCAATGGCCCTTTGTTATTCCAATTACATAGGGAAATTAACTTAATCTCTGAAGGAAACCAATTTGTTACACAATACTACACCAAGCTGAAGAAGCTGTAGGACAAACTTTAGTGTTTACTTCTTGTACCTTAGTGCAATTGTGGCGCCACCAAGCAAATGGCGGATTACAATTCGTTTAGTAAGTTGATTTAGTTTATGATGGGGCTAAATAATAGCTATAATTACATTAGAAACTAGATTTTAGTTATGGATTCATTGACAAAGATTAAAAAAGCATACTCAATGATCATGAGGGTTGAAAAGCAACAAAATGTTTAGAACTTGTTCAAGAAAAAGATTAACAACATGGCAATGCTAGTCAGAAATCAACTTCCTAGAAAACAAAACAGTGAAACTTAAGGTTATAGAAGGGTAAGCCAAGATAGAAAAAGGCAAAAATGCCTCTCTACACTACTTATATTACAATTATGGTGGGCCCATGGGAGAAACTTGTTTCAAGTTACATGATACACTTGTTTGGTATGTAGAGCTCACGGAAACTAAAGTCAAGTTTAGGCATAAACAAGTGGCCAATTTGGCAAACACGTTGTCTAAGGTTGAGTTAAGGAAGAAAATTTATTGCTAGCAAATTGGAACAGTAAGATTCAAGACTTAATATAATACGAGGTCAATAGGATGATGAAAAAAAAGACATGGCAGAGGGAGCTCCAGCTTATCTGGCGCACTTCTATGATTTTGTAGGTACAAATTTCTACCAATTTAGTTTCAACATTGTTTGGTTTTTAGGGTTTGGTAATTTGAACATAGACATAGGGGCTTTAAATCATATGTATTGCAACCAGAAGTTAATAAAAAAACTAAACCTATTAAGAATCCAATCCTTATACAATCACTTGATAGAACAACCAAACATATAGGAGACATTCATCTTACAAATAAACTAGTTTTTGGCAATGCCTTATTCATTTCCCAGCTTTACTATGATCTGCTATCAATTAACAAGTTGTTAGAAAACTTTTCATTTAAATTCATATTCTATCTAACGCTTTGTTTGTTGCAAGATTTGGAGACTAAGAAGGCCCTGGCTATTGGCAAAGTGCTTGGATGTTGTATGTGCTTGATTCTAGTAGCATTGATCCTAGTTTCATTTCTCATTTTACAAATTATCAATTTCACCTCTTAAAAGTTCATTTTGGTTGTAATAATTGTTCAAATTTATGTTCTATGGACAAAGATTCTACTGATAGTGCATTGCTTTGGCATATGAGACTAAGGCATGCATCTATTACAGCCTTGTCTCATTTGGAATTTATAAATAAGGAAGATACTATATCATGCCTTCCTTGTAATCCTGGTCAGCTAGTTAAACAGACAAAGCTTGCTTTCCCTATAAGCCAAACCAAGACCTCACAAATGTTCAACTATTACATGTTCAACTAGTTAGAGCTCACTTCCTTGTAACCATTGTAGATGACTTTAGTAGGTCTACTTAAACGTATCTCTTATTTTACAAGTCCCAAACCGTTCATATCTTAACTCAATTCATCAATCTTATAGAGAACCTATTTGAGATAAAGAAAAAGACCATAAGGGTAGATGATGGAACTAAATTCATAGACCATGAATATTAATCCTTATTTTTAGAAATGGAATTACAATACCAAAAACCAAGCCTATACACTCCACAACGAAATGAAGTTGTAGAAAGAAAACATGAGCACCTACTACAGGTTGATAGAGCTTAATGTTTCAAGCTAAATTACTTAAAAATTGATTGGGAGAATTTATCCTAGTAGCCATACATACCATTAATAGACTTCCTACTCTTCTTATGAACTAGAAAAGTCCTTATGAAATTCTTTTTAAGCATTGCCTCGTTATATGAGTCTTTGACTGTATATGCTATGTCACAAACATTTTACCTCTTAAAAATTAATTTAACTTAAGAGCAACAAAATGTGTCTTCGTTGGATGTTTCTTTAGTCAGAAAGCCTTTAAGGTATATAATCTTAAGACGTACAAGTTAATAACATCTAAGGATGTAGTGTTCTATGAAAATGTGTTTCATTACCAATCAAGTACCTCTAATGATCCATCACCTCTTCCTCTTGTATAACTTGATAATGCCCCTGTAACAGTTAATGCTATCTTGCCTCTTGCCGGTTAAGATGATGTCTTCTATGAACTACTAATTGAAACCACTTTAGTTATCCAATTCTTTAAATGATTAGCCCAAACCATAAGATAAAGCACCAGGGTCAGACATATGCTAGCACTGCTAAATGATTTTGTGTCTAATATCATTCAATAAACCCCCTCCAAGAAAAGCACAGTAGAACCATTACAGCTATTTCAAAAGCATCTTACCCTATTTAAACATTTCCCTACTACGTGTCATCCAATTTGCATAAGCAATACATAGAATATTTGGTCAACATGTTAAATGATTCAGAGCTAGACTCATATAGACATGCTAGTACTGATCTTAGATGGGTGGAAGCTATAGCAAAGAAGCTAGAAGCCCTTGAGAGAATCATACCTAGGAACTGATTGAGTTACCTAAAGGGAAAGGAGCAATTAGATCAAGGTAGGTTTAAAAAATAAAGTATCTACCTAACGAGATAAGAGAAAGATTTAAAATAAGGTTGGTTGCTAAGAGATATAATCAAGTAATTACGGTAGACTATTTTGACTCCTCCTCTCCATTAGCAAAACTAGTTGTAGTCAAGATTTCTTTGACACTAACAAGTGCAAATTAGCAACTGGATATTAAAAATGCATATTTACATAGATATCTACATAAAAGGGTGTACATGACACCATCATAGGGCTATACTAAGGTAAAGTAAAGGCAAGTTTGTAAGCTAGTCAGATCTTTATATGGATTAAAGCAAGCTTCAAGGGAGTGGAATTATGAGCTTTGTGTGAAATTGCAAAGTTTTGGCTTCAAACAAACAAATCATGATTATTATCTTTTCACTAAGATCACTAATAGATCTTCCATATTCTTAATTGAGTATGTGGATAATATGTTATTCACTGAGAACAGTGAGAAGGAAATCATAGCCATTAAAAGGTTTCTTGATGCTTAGTTCACTATTAAAGATCTAGGACATGCTAGGTATTTCCTAGGGGTTGAGATAGCAAGGTCAGTTGATGGGATATTCCTAAAAAAAAGAAAATACATTTTAGACATCTAGAAGGATGTCAGAATGATGGGAGCCAAACCAACAAAAACTCCCTTGCCCAAGGGCTAAACACTCAGTGAAGATGGAGGATTGTTGCTCATTAAACCATATAAGTAAGAAGATTGATTGGGGGTTGTTATACTTAAATTTAACACGTTCTAATGTTACTCATGCAGTGCAACAATTGAGCTACTTTGTCTATTCACATTACTAAAAGCATTGGGAAGCAACTATGTATGTGTTAAGATATCTAAAGTAGTTCCCATCTAGAGAGTTGTTCTTAGCATCACATAATAACTTGGGGTTGCAGGTGTATTGTGATGTAAACTGGACCGCGTGCCATGACATGAGAAAATTGCTCACTGGATTTTGTATTCTCCTGGGGTCCTCACTTATCTCTTAGAAAACTAAGAAGCAAAATATCATTTTCGATCTTTAGTTGAGGCCAAACATCACAACATGGCCTTCATGGTATGCAAATTACAGTGGATATCATATGTACTAGCTGATTTTGAGGTCTCGGTTCCCTTGCTTAGAGGTGTTAAAATGGGCTAGGCTAAGCAGGTTGGCTTGGCCCAACTCAGCTTGTTTAATTTCTTGATATGGGCTGGGCTGGACTAGATTATGTGAAAACCCATCTCAAGCTAAAATTTTGTAGCCTAAGATTGGCTCGGCCTGCGGACCATGAGCTAGTCAAGCTCGAGGGCTAAGTGTTCCGGCTCCTAGGCTAAGTGGGCTGGCTCGTGGACTAGCCCACAATTTTTTTTTTAATTTAAATTATAAATTATAATTTTTAAAAAATTAAGAATTTATAATTTTAAAATTATAAATTATTAATTTTTAAAAGTTACAAATTATTAATTTTGATTAAGAATTAAGAATTATTAATTAGTGTAATTATTAATTGGACATATTTAGATGTTTAGATATTACAAAGTTGTTTATTTAATTTTATAATTTTTTTATTTTCTTTTTATTACTAATATGTACTTTCATTTAGAGGTTTGGTCAAATCCACCTCTATGTAATTATTTTTTTAAAAATTAATAATGGGTAGGAGGGTTCATGCCAAACCCCTCACCACCTTATTTAGGGTGTTTTTGAAAAATATAATTGATACAAAAATTAATACAAGTATAGTTTTTAAGTTTTTATAAAAATTTAAGTATTGTAAAATATTAAAAATCACATAAATATAAATTATTAAGTTTCTAAAAATGTATAAGTGTTGAAAAAAATATTAAGAATCACATAAATACAAACACGTGGCCCAACTCATATAGAAACTTGCCCACTTGTATGGTGGGTTAGTTTTGAGCCAAGTTGGATTTTGCAAATTTCAACCCGTCATGGTTTAGCTCATGTATGGCTCCCAAACTAGATCGAACCAACTCGAAACCATCAAGAACCATGTGTCAGGTGGACTGGTTTGCTTAGCTCGATTCATTTAACATCTCTACCCTTGCCAATACCATTGCATTTTGGAAACAAAGTTGCAGTGTATATTGTTGCTAACCTTGTGTTTTATGAGTGTATGAATCACTTGAAAATAGATTGTGATTTGGTTCAAAATAGATTGAAGGAAGGATTCATTCACACTCAACATCTACCTAGCAAAAAAAAATTTACTATCTTGTTCACCAAATCTCTACCATCACCATAGTTTGAATATCTATTGTTCAAGTTAGGGTTAGCTAATCCTCATCAATCTCCAACTTTAAGGGGGCTTGTAGAAGAGTTGAAGGCACAGTCTACCATTAGTTGATGACTTTAGTTGGTTAGCCTTTATTTGATTAATTAGCTATTTGTTTTAGTCAGTTAATTAGTCGAGTTTGTTAGTTAATCAGCTGCAATACACGGCTATAAATAGGAATAGTTAATGCATTGTATAAACACTTCACTTTTTAGAATTAATACACATTTGACTCTTTCAAAGCCAAAATAAAGTCTTCCAGGTTTTTCTTGAATTCTAGTCATGTAAACCCCAGAAAATATATAGACTCTTAGATATAGACTGAGGTCCTACTAAGGCCCATGTTCCTTAGTCCATCCCAATAATTTTTTAGACCTTGAATAACCTTTATTGAGGGATGACCTATTGAATCCAACAAGGAATTACAACCCAAAAGGTGTAAAATGGCTTTGAGTTGGACATAATATGACAATACGATATGTGATTTTCTCTAATCATTTCAAGTTTTTTATTTCTTTCTTCTTTTTTTTTTTGCCTTTCCTAATTCTCCATAAAAACAAATTTCTAATTTTTTGTGCCTTTGTGAAATTTGGATTGTATAGTTGACTATTGCAAATTGCACATATATATACATAGACACACACACAACATTTTCTTAGCTATCTATCCAACTAATTATATTTGATTTTGATAGAATATATTGTGAATAAGATGACATCTGTATACAGCAAATACATACTGATTGACGCATCTTCAAAGAATTGATATTGCGATAAGTTCCACTTTCATTTAAATAGATGTATCTGTAAATGTTATTCATGAAATTCTTGGTGAAAGTCTAAGAAAGAGCACAAAAAATATTAAACATCATTTAAAGTTGCAATTCAATAAATATATTCTCACCCAAATAAAAACTCAAGTTCATTCAAATATAAATTTTATCAGAATATATGAAATTTAAAACCTAATCCAATTTTAGATTCTAATAATATACTTCTTATCCTTATAAGTTGGATTGACTTTGATTTTGCGCAAAATTGGAGGATCATGATAATTAGAACAAGTACCAATCTAAACAACTATGTACAAATAATAAAGTAATGCATGCAATTAAAAGAACGTTCTGTTGACAAACATTCCTTTTCCTTTTCTTTCTTCTGTTTGTCTTTTAATTTTGAATTTTTTTTCCTTAAATTATAGTGAAATACTGGCTATTAACTTAAAGGAAAATATTTATGTAAGCATACATACTTGATCAATTTGATGTGCTTGTAGAAATTTTTAGATTTCTTCCTTGATCTATATATATTTCATTAGGTTAATCTTAATGCAAGATTTTATTTCATGGTATAAAGTGTTGTTGCTATAAATTGAGTTTATTCCAAGGAGCTTATAAACGAGTTTATAACTAAATTAATGGTTGGATATTGATGATGGTATGGACAATTAGGAAGTATAATGGGTTGTGATCTAATCTAGTTGACCTGGAGAGAGGTCGAGGAAGAGGTGTGATAACATAGCTAGGTCCAATCCTGCAACCAATAGCACACATTAGGCAAGTCAAGGTACCTTTAGCTAAGGCACTCTAATGCTTAAGTAAGTACTTTATTAACTAGAAGGTAGAGTAACAGAGTGAGGGCTTTGAGTGATAATGAGCATACTTTTCTGAAATGTGGCATAGGGTATTTATAGCCTTTTTAGAGAGGCTGATATGTTCATGATGCCTTTGAAAATACAAAAAGGGCCTTTGGCTTAACCTGAGAACCCTTAGGTCTTCTCCATTTTGTGTACTATTTCAGGTGGTGCCTCTTCTAGCTCCATAAAACACGACAATATAAAGAAGAAGCGCACTGTCCTAGTACTACAAAAAGGTGGTATTAATGGAGGCATGTGTTAATAATACAGAGGCATGCCACTTGTCAAAGCATTTAATATGACAGAGATGGTGGTTATAGGGTTGTTTTGAGTTGTTCTAATTGATATCTTAAGGTCGGGAAGAATACTTGCTTGCAAGTCGTCTATGCATGCTCTGGTTAAAGAGATATAACTTTGTTGAACTTAAATACCCCCTGGCTAAAGGCTGAATAATCATTCTCGATCTGATTGACCATACTCTGGTTGACCATGTAAGGTGTCAAAACTTGTGCTAGTAAAATGGCCCAAATAAGAATGGACCTGGTCGATCATTAATGGGCTAGGCTCAATAGCTAATTGGGTTGTCCAAGGTCATATCTTTTGGTCGGTCGAATGTTATTAGATTGGGCCTGTTGGGTTATCTCATATCATAAGTCCCCCTCCACTCTCGCATCCTAATTGAGATGTTCTACGATAAGGGATAGGGACTAGCTGATTTGCGAAAATTGAAATATGCTTGACAAGGAATTCAGCGCATTAATAATGTATATGTTTCAAAAATTAACACGAGTTTCAATGCATTTAATGTGACCGTTACATTGGGCAGTGTAGAAAGTCAACTAGCGAAGGTGCAATAATTACCCAATAAATGATTAGATTACATAATTGGCTTGCCCGTTGGTTGATGCCTATAAATATTGCAGTGGAATTCTTACATTTCACAATTTATAGCATCTTGAGAGGTCAAACCTAAGATTTTGCTGCTCTTTCCACTAATCAAGTTTTATTTTAATCATGCTAATTGTGTATTGTGTAAGTCTTCTACGATCTTGGGCAAGTTTCATACTCTTTTATTTCAATCATATTTTTTGTATCCAATATGTTGAGAGTGTTTGGTGAGGACAGCAATAAAAGCAGTGGTAGTGAGGATACTTAATTAAATTTAGGTTCGACTAGGGGTCGAAGGGCTCGACTAATGAGTCATTTGATGATAGTTTAACTTCTTCTAGTAGCTTAAGTGATACTCAAGTTAATATTGGGGTTGGGGTTAGATTGAGTCAGTCTCTTATCTCGCATGGTTAGTTGTTTACACCAGACTACTATACTAAGATCATATCCAAGGTTACAGATAGGGATCTTGAGTTGATCAAGCAGTTATAGCATATTCCTCAAGAGTTCAAGCTGATCATCCCCAATCCTAATGATAGAATATATTAGCCTCCAGCTAGTTGCATCATAATGTTCGAGGATGCCTTGAAGTGTGGGCTCTGATTTTCTTTAGCGCAGTCTATAATCAACCCCTTAATCAATCTCAAAGTTTGCATAACGCAACTCCTTCTAAACTGTTTCTTGACTTTGTAAATTTTTATCTTTCTGATGCTAATACATGACAAGCCTCCAAATTTTGTCAACTTTTCTAATCTCATCCATCTCCTGATATCCCAAAAGTCAGGTAGCACTAAAGAGTCAGGCTTTTATTATCTCACAACCCATCCTTGTTGAAAGTTTTTGGTGACTCTCTTCTCATTGTATAGTTAAGAGTGGAAAAAGCATTACTTTCAAGCTCTCAGGGGGTTGAGTTTAACACACCTAGGGCTAGTTGAGAGGTCATGTTGAGATGCTAGTGAATGATAACCCCTCTTGGCCTAACACTTTCATTTGTGACGTAATTTAATTATGGTATATTAAAGAAAGGGACCTAGTGCTGGCAGGCCAATCGCTTGCCTAGCTGGGTCTGTTTGTTGATGCTTAATTAGGTATACACCACAGTCAACCTGTGTGAAAATATTTGTGTGCTCAACCTTTTGGTCAATGCTAATGTGCTTGTTTTGTTATCTTTTTCGATCAAGCTAAAATTAAGAACTACACTCGAGTATGAGCAATCGCTCATTTGCAAAGGGCACAAGAGCACTACCAGGCATTTGCCTATTGAAAGAGTGCCTCTTAGGTCACTCCACAGGTACTAGTATTGTCGCTTGCTCCTCAACCAGCTCCTTAGCCAGCTTAACCAGCTCCCATTGACAAAAAAAAAAAAAAATAGTTGTCGAATAGCTTGGGCCTACTTAAAAAAAGGATCGTAGAGAAGAAAGGAAAAAAATCGATTGATCTTTTTAGGCCTCAAGACGATGACTTCTTCCCACTACCCAACTTTCCTCCCTCAAGGTTCAAGAGTGATATCCTAATTCAAAATTCATTATTGATGATGACAGTAGGGCCTACTAGAGTAGCTCCCTTAAAGGTGATGATGGCCGCGCTTTTTATATTCGAATAGAAAAAGATGCTCGAGATGAGCCAGCTGAAGGCCCTTGCTTATCACTCAAACATGGCAAGTGTCTAATCTAGCTTAACTCATTGTTCCTAAGTTTGTGTTTAAATTTCTCAACTCAAGTCATTGCTATCACAGGTCAACCAACTAGATTACCATTTTTTCTGGAGGTTTGAGCTAAGCCTTTGTGATTGAGAAAAGCTCCATAAAAAGCAAAGTGATGCAAAGGTGGCTAAGACTCGGCTCATGTCCATATAGTCAAGGATCGAGCAGTTGACTAAGCAGCTTAAGAACAAAAATGCACAACTTTTTTCTTAACCCAGTCGGAGGTCAAGAAAGAGGTGTGATAATATATCTAGGTTGAGTCCTGCGACTAATAACACACATCAGGCTAGCTAAGACACTCTCGACTAAGAGACTCCAATGCTCAAGTCAATTCTTAATCAACTAAAAGGTAGAGTATAAGAGTTAGGGCTTTGAGTGATAATGAGCATACCTTGCTAAAAGGTGGCAATGGGTATTTATAACCTTTTTGGGGAGGCTAATATGTCCATGATGCCCTTGCATATACAGAAGAGCCTTTTTCTTCACCTGATGACCTTAAGGTCTTATCCATTTGTGCACTATTCTAGGTGGCACTTCCTCTAGCTCCATAGGACACAGCAGTACAAAGAAGGCCCGCACTACCTTGGTGCTACAGAAAGGTAGTATTGGTGGAGGCACGCATCATTAAAGTGAAGGAATGCCACCTATCAGAGCGTTTAATGTGGCAGAGATGGTAGTCGTAGGGCTATTCTAAACTGCTCCAATCAACTTCTTAAGGTTGACATGAATACTTGCTTGTGAGTCTTCTATGCATGCTATGGTCAAAGAGATAGAACTCTGCTGGACTCAAATGTCTACCTAGTTGAGGGTTGAATAATTATTCTCAATCCGATCGACCATACTCTAGTCGACCGGGTAAGATGTCAAAACTCGTGCTAGCAGAATGGCCAAAATGAGGATAGACTTGGTCGATCATCAATGGGCTGGGCCTAACAACCAATTGGGTTAACCTAGGTCATATCTTTTGTCTGGTTGAATATTATTGCGTTGGACTTATTGAACTATCCCATATCATATATATATATATATATAGAAAATTAAGAACAAAAGAAACATTAACGAGGCATAAGCAATAGAAGGCACTATTTATGTTTGAAATGGTGTCACTTATTGGTCATTTTTATCTATATGCTTTTTTTGGTGGACTAGGGCTGTGACATATTTCTCAATGTATCAATCCTTTTGGTATTATTATATGATAAGCTAAACTAATTCCAAAGTCCTAATTGGTATTCATAGCGGAATAAGTAATGATTATGCTTGCCAAATAAAAGGGAGGGAAAATGAAAAACAACTGCAGAAAAAAAAAAAAGAGGGAGGGGGCAATAAAGTTGAGCTTAATGAGGAATCTAATCTCTTATTTTTCAAAAGTTGAAGTTATTTTTCCTCGAAGCTCATCGAGTGATTTTTCTAATTAGCAGCTCAGTCATAGGTTTGGACATTTCTAGCTACCACTTTCGGCTTTTTCTTTTGCTTCTAATTGTAAATTTTCTTTAGTAGTTAGTGAATGCACCTCCGTTGCCCACTCCCAATAAAAAAAAAACGAAAAGAAAAACCCTCCAAATTCCAAGATACAAAAATGGAAAGATGAAGAGATTATAAGTATATCAAGTATTGCAAGCTATTTGTAATTTTTTTTCATATTGGTTATTGCATGAATATTACTGTCTGAGTTAATGAATTGATTCGAAAAATTGTGATTCAAAATAGTGAAATGCGACTGTTAAATAAGCAATCAGTTGTAAAAGAGAAAAAACTTTTAGAACATGCTAACAACAATAGCAATATTTTAAGGCAGAAAAATCATATTTTGCTATTGTAGGTAGTAACTCAATTCAATTCCGTACCACTCATCAAATTTGTTGCATTCTTCTCTTTTTCACTCATACATTGATTTTCCCCTTTTTGGCTTTTCAACACCTATTTATTTAACATCATGTAATCATTTTTTATTTTTGAATTTTAGCAAGGAGAAATAAAGATTAAAATAAATTTCCCACTTTGATTTCACATTAATATCGTGAAAATCAATTAAGATTAATGTATATAGTAAATACATTGATGATCAAGCAGGTGGATGAAGCATAGGAGCCATTTTTCTTGTTGATGAAACTTTATTTGCTTGGCGATGAAAGCCTCAATTGCTCTCTGGAACTCATCATTACTCAGTTGGCCCACTATCTCTACAGCCTCCAGCTGCGCCACCTCGCTGCCATCCTCCATTAATTTCTGCTGCTTCCGACAACAACTACTACTATTATCTTATTCCGACGACGTACGGCCCTTCCTCCTATGAGCTGGAAACTTTGTCACCTCTAAAACAGTTTGCTTGTCTTGGAACACATGAATTTCCTGGGAAGTAGTAATTTCACGGCTGAAGTGCAGCAAAAACTCAATATCGCTGTTTGCAGAAATCCAAACGAGTTTCAATATTGGAGATTAATTGATCAATATTGTGTAACTTGATTATGTTGTGGAAAGAGATGTAGACTGCATGACTTGAAGAAGAGCGTGAGGACTTTGAGATTGCTGAGCAGAAAAATAAAGAGAGGGCTAAGGACGACGCTTATGAGTTGATGACGGAGATATTCGTCGGAGATTTTGAGGGCAAAGGGCAAGCGAGTGGAGGCAGACTTGAGAAAAAAGAGTGAGGAAAACTTCTATACTGCGAAATAGTATCTTGATTTTTGGGAGGCCGCCATGGAATATTCTTGACCACATGGCGTTTGAATTATATATAATACTCAAAATCAAAGGCATCGACGTCCATCCATCTCTGTTTGTGTTCTAAAAGTTGAGTAAATTAAGTTGAGAATTAATTAAGGAAAAAGATGGAGGAATCATCCATCGGGCCGGGAAAACAGAATTATATGCATATGGTGGCTCTGGCTAATTTTGAGAGAAAAGAGATCTATTTGCAGGTTGAATTTGGAGGGACTGGTCAATGTTCATTGGTTTTAGTCTCAAAACGGAATTGGCTAGCTATATATATACTCATCTAGTTGCCTACCTTTTTATAGATCATGATCGATCGAGTTAGCAGTACTGTACCAAATTATAATAATAAAATTGATGTGGCATGGGATCTAGGGTCATGATACAATTGATTTTTCTGGGCCTTTGATTTGGTCAAAGGAGCACACGTTAGACTAGTTGAAATTGCCCTCAGCTATGGTCCTCCCATACCTACGTTAGTGAGTTGTTAAGGTGATAAAATGAGCTCAAGGTAGAGAGAAGAACTTAAATGACAGCAAGTAATGATAGCATGACCTTAAATGGTGTGATTCCTTTCCTT
>JACGDI010003948.1:170702-190698 GCA_014898725.1 Jacaranda copaia | reverse complement strand
TAATGCTGCCTTGGGAAGTGAACTATCATCTTCCCTTTCTATATATACCCTACCTACAACTTCATTTTTGCTTCTCACTCTATCATTGTCATTTCTGTCAGTCTTAGCATACTCCTTTAGCTCTCTAATCCACGTTCTCTATTTTTTAACAAGAACTCGATCTCTCAAGTCTATCCTCTTAGTAATAATGTGCTCGAGATCCTCTTCTAAAAAACCTCACAACACTAGCCAATTAGGTTCAAGTAAAAGTGCTTCCCCTTTCTCAAGCTCCAAGGATGTGACCTCCCCCTAACTTGTTCCGTAAATAGGTTCAACCTCGAGCCCAACTCTTCTTACTTCGCTGGACCCCAACCCCAAAGCAAGTTCGCCTCTGACTAATCTACCTTCTGCATCTTAGGTGGGACCCAATCAGGACCCAAAGACCATAGAGCATATACTTGCCACATCTTCGTGGTTAGAAATTATGCCCAAACTTGGATCTCTTGTAGTCTTGAAGGTTAAGTCTAAGTTTGACATTTCTCCAAAATACGAGATTACTTTTCCAAATAAATCAGATCGAATGTACCTATCTCCAGTTGGCTATGCCACTTTCTCACAAGACATGCTAAAAGAGGGTTTGAGATTCCCAATCCTCAATCCTACAGAGAACATCTTCCTATGAGGTACAATAAACCCAAATTCTCTGTATCCAATGAGGTCACATAGGGAGAGAACTTTGTGGATTCCCTAACTAACCATCTCTATAAGGTTGAGGAACTTTTAAAAGAAAAGGTTCTCAAGATTGTTGGCCTCTCGCCAGCTAATATCCAAGTTTGCAGGACTCTTGGCAACGGTTCTCGCTATTATCAATTTATTATTTCCCTTCTTTTTGTCTATCTGTTTGGGCTCGAGGTCTAACATTATTTTTCATTTTCCATTTTGCAGTTATGTCGAGCAAAAACCTACAGATCATTAACAAGATGAAGGCTTAGAAGAAAACCTTGATAGCAAAAACCCAATCCTTTAGGCTCATGCTAGCCCCCTCATCACCCAACCATGCCTCAACCCCGAGCCAGCCCTTTAGTACACCAATTAAACCTATCAAAGTGGAACAACCTATGTTACTAACTCAAGTACCTAGAGTCGACGAAGCCTACCTAACACCAAGCTTGAACCTACTTTAGCCACCTCGATTACTTTAGAAAAGATAAAGAAACAGAAGCATGGCTCCAAGAGCAAGGGCCTGAAACACTCATCCCTTAGCCATTAAAGTAGGAGTCGCTCAGAAAAGTCAAGGAATCATCTAAGGGAAAGAGCTCAAGCAAAAGTCATATGATAAAGCGATCCTAATCAGATATGATAACTACATTAGTTTCACCTGAGAGCTCAACATCCATGCACACCGTGAGGCGATCCTGACCAAAGCACGTAAATGTTACAAAACTATCAATTCTCAATTTTTCAAAGATACACACCTATGATCCTAAATTGAAAAATTACATATCAAAGTAGTGTGCTTTGATCCCGAGCTGGAGAGGCCTCATACGAACTCTATAAGTGGTGTTTAAGGCCCAGGACCAGGCATTGCTAACTCCCATGAACTTTGCTAAACTTAAGGAAAATGGAGCCCATGCCATGATGCAGGTAAACTTTCACTTCCACTTTTGCTTCTACTATTCTTTTTTCATTTTAACTATCTAGGCTTGAGGTTTAATGTGGCTTGGTCATTTTGCAAAGGGTCATGTATATACATCAACTAGCTTTACAATGTGCCTACTAAAGAAGTCATTTTGCATCCAGGGACAATGACGTTATAGAAAGTTTGCAAAAGAAGAGCTTAAGACCAATCTAAAATCCACCAAAATGTCCATTGACAGCAAGTTCATTGTGCATAAGGAGAAGTTATCAAATTAAGATTAAAAGATCAAGGATTTGGAGCAACATTTATCAAAAATAAAGAAGTCCTCAGCCTAAAAAAATGCAGTATCGTATGTGGTTGATTGATCAAAGGGCCATGTAGAATTTGAAAGTTCTATAGAGTGCAAGGAGTTGATCAAGAGAACCAGGATAGATAGAGCCCAAGCCTTCAAGAACTCGAGCACTTTTAAGTCCCTAGTTGAAGAGAAAGCTGTTGAGTATATCTTTATGGGCTTTATGAAATGCCAAGCTCAATTGAAAACTCTAAAGGGATTATCAAGGGGTTTAACCTAAAGTAGTTGGACCCCACCAAGGATGCCAACTTGAAAGACTATGCCCTTGATAACTTCCTCGAGGAAGAAGAGCTCAAAAATGAGTTTGCTATACTTGCCTTAGAGAAAACAAAGTTGAAATGCCTCATCTAATGATTGAAGAAGGCGAGATCCCTTCAGGAACTCCTATCGAAGTCGCAAAAGATCCTAAAGAGGCTTCTTAGACTAAGGCTAGTTATAACATAGAGTCCTCTTACTTGTAATTTTTTATATTGCTACGTTGGTTTGAGATCCTTTAACAATTAGCTCATGTACAACAATCTCGAATAGTGACGCCTCTATAACTAGTCCTTTTAGAATGCAATCAAGCATTAAGCAATTCTTCTCTTTAATCAAAGAAGTATATGAGTTCCTTCTATAACAACTCATGCGATCTCGTGCAATTGGAATGTGTCCACTTTATTTCATCATGACACTTAGCTTATGTTTTGCGTTTGAGTTAGAATTTAGCATAGGACCCTGATCCCATAGACTCGAGATTCTCTTGCTGTTCTAGGCCTTGCACATACCCTATTCAAGACCTCGCTCCCATTGACTTAGGATCTTCTTGGTATTAAGGATCTTACACAGATCTTATATAAGATACTAATCCTATTGGTGGGATTCTCTTAGCATTTTGGGTCTTGCGTAGACCTTATACAAGACCTTGATCCTACTAACTTAGGATCTTCTTGGTGCTCAAGATCTTATGTAGATCCTATACAAGATGTCGATCCCATTGGTGGCATTCTGGGCTTTGCGCAGACCCTATTTAAAACCTTGATCCCACTGACTTAAGATCTTCTTGGCATTTACGATCTTGCGCAGATCCTATACAAGATGCCGATCCCGTTAGTGGGATTCTCTTGGTGTTCTGGGCTTTGTACAGACCTTATTTAAGACCTCAATCTCACTAACTTAGGATCTTCTTAGCTCTTAGTATCTTGTGCAGAACCTATACAAAATGCTGATCCTATTGGTAGGATCCTCTTGGCGTTCTGGGTCTTACGCAAACTCTATCCTACTGACTTGGGATTTTCTTGGTGCTTAAGATCTTATGCAGATCTTATACAAAATGTTAATCCCATTGGTGAGATCTTCTTAGCGTTCTGGGTCTTGTGTAGACCCTATACAAGACCTCAATCCCACTAACTTGGAATCCTCTTGGCACTTAGGATCTTGCGTAGATTCTATACAAAATGTCGATCCTATTGGTGAAATCCTCTTAGTGTTCTGGATCTTGCGCAGACCCTATTCAAGACCTTGATCTTACTAACTTGGGATCTCCTTAGCACTTAAGATCTTGCGTAGATTCTATAAAAGATGCTGATCCCATTTGTGGGATCCTCTTGAAGATATTGAAACATAAATGATATTACATAAAATAAATTCTTGACACTAAATAAAAGTGATTCAAGAAGTTGGAAATGCATTACAAAGAATGTTGGCCGTATACTGGCTTTACAAGATTCATTACAACCTTAAACATAAATTTTTTCAAATTCTGCACATTCCATGACCTCAGCAATTTTTTTTTCTTTAGCGTCTTCTAGCCTGTATGACCCCTGTCTAGTCACCTTGACCACTTCATATAGTCTCTCCTAATTTGGGTTTAGCTTACCCACTTGCTTCAAAACGTTTACTTTTTTTAGGACCTAGTCTCCTACTCTAAAGCTTCTCTGTTAAACTCTCTTATTATAGTGTCTTGCTATGATGTTCTTGTACTCTTAGATCTTAACATAGGCCCTGTCTCACTTTTCCTCAATCACCTCTAGCTCAAACTCTCAGGCCTTATTGTTACTTTCTGGTTCATGCTCCAAGACTCCTTAAATAGGCTCACCAATTTCAGCTAGGATCGCAGTTTTTGCTCTATACATCAAACAACATAAGGTCTTTCCCATCGTTATCTTAGGAGTAGAATGATGTGTCCACAAGACCCCCTAGAGCTCATCAGTCCAGCCTTCTTTTACCTCATCCAAGCAAGCTTTAAGGCTATTTAAAAGATGCCGATTAGTCACTTCTATCTACCTATTCACCTTTGGGTTCCCCATAGATATGAATTGTTGCTTGATCCGAAGCTCCTTGTACCAAATTATTATTTTATTCCCATTAAACTAAGTTCCATTATCAGAAATTAGGATTGAGAGATCTTGAACCTGTATATAATGTTTTTCTAGAGGAAATTGATGACCTCTTTTTCGGTGACCTTTACTAAAGCTTTTACCTTCACCTATTTGCTAAAGTATTCCACCACCACAATCACATATTTCTTTTAACCTCGAGATGGTGGGAAGGGTCTAATATATCGATCCCTTACTAATCAAATAGACACGACATAGGGATCGGCTCTATTATTATTGCTAGTCAATAGGTAAGATTGGCATAGGGCTGGCATTTCTCATATTTTTTAACCAAGACTGCCATGTTTTAATTCATGGTGGATCAATTATAGCCCTACCTAAGGGTGTTAAGTGCCAGTGAGCTCCCTTTCAAATGATTTTTGCAGCTTCCCTTATGGATCTACCGTATCACATAATGAGCTCTTTCGAGTCCTAAGCATTTTAGCAACAGCCCTTTCATGGATCTCTTGTATAGTTTTTTGTTGACCATAACGAACGAATTTGCCCTAAAAGCTAACCTTCTTGCCTCTTTCAGGTCTTCAGGCAAGGTCCATTTGTCAAGTATCGAATCAGGTCATCTCTAAAATAACCCCAGTCGCCATCAACATTATTGCTTTTTTCTTAGAAGCATCACCTTCTAGCTCAAAACATTTGGTCATCAGCAAAGTTTTTAAGGTGTTTCCAGTTCCTTAGGTTAAACTCCTAAACTTAGCTAAAGCATCAGACCTTTAATTCTCTTCCCTCGGGATCTGTTGTACCTAATAAAACTCAAACCCCGCCATGAGTTTCTTTACCTTTTTTAGGTACTCTGTCATAGACTTTTCTCAAGTCTCAAATGCTTCTTCAATCTGAAGCACTATGAGCTGTGAGTCAATGTAAAAATTTAGCCTCTTAATCTTCATGCGCTTTGCTGCTTTCAATCAAATGGTCATCACTTCATATTCAGCCTCGTTGTTGGTAACCCTGAATGCCAACTTTATTGCGAACTCGAGCTTAATTAACTCGGGTCCTTTGAATAAAATTCTAACTCCACTAAACTGTAACGTAGCAAACCCATCAGTGTGCATCATCTAAGTTTTCTTGCTGGGTTTGGGATCTTGCTTCACCATTTCAACCATGAAGTCTATTGAGACCTGTACTTTCACAGAGCTCTTACTTTGGTATTCTATGTCGAACTCTGCCAACTCTACAGCCCAGTTGACCAATCTCCCCAAGACATTGGGCTTGGCAATAATTTTTTTGAATGGATGATTAGTCAAGAAAATAATTTTATGAGATTAGAAATAAGGCTTCAATTTCCTCACTGTCACTCCAAGAGCTAGAGCCAATTTCTCCACCTCTAAGTATTTACTTTCTATCTCTTATAGTACCTTGCTCATATAGTACACTAGCTTATGAACCAAATTCTCCTCCTAAATCAACATCGAGCTGATCGTATATTTTGATGTTGCTAAATACAAGTATAAGGGCTCCCCGCATACAAGTTTGACCAACAAATGCAGTGAGATCAAATATTCCTTAAGGTCTTGGAATGTTTTCTCATATTCTTTATCCTACTAGAAGTTTTTCATATTTCTTAAAATTTTGAAGAAAGGCAAACTTCTATCAGCCGACCTCGAAATGAATATATCAACTCTATCTTCCTTTACCATGAAAGTTTGATGGTATCCCTAGAAGACATCTATCATGTTGAATAGAGCACACCCTGTCGTTGAATCTACCAACACATCAATCTAAGACAAAGGGTAGAGGGCCCTTCAAACAGGCCTTATTCAGGTTTGAGTAATCTATGCACATTCTCTATTTCCTCTCTGTCTTTAGCACAACCACCATATTTGAAAGCCACTTCATGAATAGGTCTCAATGATATGCTCCATCTCCGACAGTTTTTTCACTTTATCTTCTATGATCTAATTTTTCATCACTCTATAGTTCCTCTTTTTCTATTAAATGGGTCTAGCTTGGGGATTCATGTTTAGACTATGCAGTATCACCTCAGGGTCTATCCCCTCAAAATTCAAGGGCTTCCAGGTGAAAACATCAGTATTTTTTCTCAAAAGTTCCATAGTTAAAAATTCCATCTCTAGGGTCATCTGGGTTCTAATCCTAGTCATCTTGCTTAGGTCTCCCAACACTAGCTCGATCTCCTTGGACCCATCTATCGGTTCTATTCTGCATTCATCCACACGCCTCTTCTTATTCTTTTTTTAGAGGTTCAATTTAGCAAACTCTTCTATAGAGGTGATGAGCACTTTCTTACCTTTTGACCCCGAGCTCTCTCCCTTCGACCCTAACCTCTCTATCTTGAGCCTTTTTTCAGAGACATATGCTAGTATTCTCTTGCCTCTTTCTAGTCACGACATACTTCTCCAAGTTTCCCTTTCATTAGGAATTTATTTTCAAATATGAGCATCAACTACCAGGAATTTTAGCATGAGAGTCTTTTAAAAGATTCTATTCCCAAGGAAATTGAGAGATCTATGGTCCCCACAAGTGTGACCTTAGCTCCCTCAAATCCCATTAAAGGTGTGTAAACTGGGGTGATTTGTGTGAGCATAAGTGCCAACTTTTTCAAGACCTCTAGAAATATTATACCCACATAACTTCCATTGTCCACCAGGACCTTGTACACTAAAAGGTTGGCTATGTCCATTGTGATGACCATCGGGTCATTTTATGAACCAGCTACCCTTTAAGAATCCCTACCATCAAAAGTGATTATGGGTTGGTCAACAATATTCAACACTGGATTTACTTTTTTTAACTTACCTAGTTCTTAATAGACCTAACATTTTTTTTTTTGCGTGCTATGAAAGTCTCCCAAGGTTGGACCCTCTGCTATTATGTATATTACCCTTTGCCGCAGTAAATTATCCCCCTTGGGATTATTTGCAATCTCTTTTTCTTTTTTCTCCCTATTACAGGACTTGCTCCAAGTCTTGGATCAATTTCTCTGCTTCATATGCTCCTCCTTAGTTTGACCCTTTGGACCTAAACTCCTTAGCAACAAACTCCTTAAAGTAACCCTACCTAATGAGATTCTCCAATTTATCTTTGTGCTTAACATAATCCTTAGTATCATGACCTCAATTTTTGTGAAAGCGGCAGTAGTTATTCTAGTTCCATCTTGCTTGTGTATCCTACATCTTCTGTGGCTACTGCAATATCTTTGATCCCTCAATGACCATAAGTACATAGGATCTCATGGTGTTGAGCAAGGTATAATGGTTGTATTTCTAGGGTGAAGAGCGATGATGATCTTTTTTAGATCGAGATTTATAAGGTCTTTGATCTTTTTTAGATCTTCGATGAGTGTTTTTTATCCATTTATTATCCTTCATGGCATTAATATCTTCTTCATGGATGCAACGATATGCTACCTCCATCAATTGCTCAGTATCCTCAAGGGACTTCTAAGCAAGAGCCCAAGCTATGGGTCTTTTTTTGAGCCCATGAATAAAAATACTAGTGATCATATCAATGCACAAGTCTTACACCTCCAACATCTCATTATTAAACTTGTTCATGAACCCCATCAAGTTGTCATCCTCCATCTATCCTATAGTACACAAATAAGTAGCAGATGTCTTAGACTTTCTCTTATTCGCAAATTGATATAAGAACTTCCTTATGAGCTGGTCATAAGACACTATTATTCCTGCGACCTACCCCATAAACTATTCATGCACTTTCCTATTCATCATAATCATAAAGATTCTATAGTTCATAGCATCTAATTATCCATACAGGTTCATGATGTATTCTAAGGCTGTGACCTGTTCTTGCGGATCCTTGCTCCCATTGTATTTCAGCAAATCTGGTATTTTAAAATGGGAAGCCACTGACTAGGCCAATATTTCAGTAGAAAATAGCGAGTTCTTTTTTTTCATTGCTAAGGTCCCTTTCTTCTTAAGTTTGCCCATCGTTTTGCTCAATTGCTCTACTTGGTCATTGATCTCATTGACTTTCTCCTTGGAGAGTAAAGGTTGGGGTCTTTTAACTGTTAGGTTTTCCCGATTCTATGTCAACGACTCCAAATTCAACCATTCCTCCCTTTGATAAACATTTGGCAGGTAATTTGCCATTCATGTTACCTTACTTCCTACCTCATCGAAATCTACCATCTCTTCTCCCTTGAGATCATCAAACTTTGTAACCCCTCAACTAGCAAAAGACTTAATCTCTTTTCCTAAAATAGTAATTGGTTCACTGTCACAAAGGTTGCCTGCATAGGAGTTAGTGCTGCTAACCGGCTTCTACGTTCATGTTCATACTAAACCTCTAGCTCAGTTTAAAAGCCAACCACTCTAAATCATACCTATTAAGCTACACAATCTAAGTTTCATTAGGGTCTTAGATCATGGTCCCCTGCCCTATTTAGTAAATATCCAACAATAGAAAATGATATGGGCAAGGTGGGTGAAATGGACGGTGAGAAGGATATAGGCTATATGGGGATGGGAGTATCTACAGTCAGTCCTAAAGTTCTGTCCATTACTAACTGCTTGTTCCATAACCAATGAATCAAATTAGAGTTCCTACATACAGCACCAACTGATGCAGCATAGGATTTAAGGTCTTAACTTCAACATAGATCTCCAAAATTAGCCCTGACGTTGACCTCAACCGGGTTCCACACAAGTAATATTTTTGGGCTTGCGACCTGACCAAAAGAGCACACATTATAATAACTACGATCACCCTCAACTAAGGCCCTCCAATGCCCAAGTTAGTAAGCTATTGAGGTAATCAAATGAGTTCAAGGTAAAGAGAAGAACTTAAATAAAAGTGAATAATGACAACATGACCTGAAATGGTGTGATTCATTTTCTTTTATAGGTGGTGAGCTGTCCTTGCCTACACGAATTGAGGTGGTGCATCACTATGCATCAAATCCTTTCTTGATCAATAGTCTGCTATACAAGTCATAACCCAAATGGGGTCAGGTTTATCTGGGTCACAACCTAACGCAGATAAAAAGATGTAGACCCTATCCTATTTGGGCATTTTGGCTGAAGTCCAAGGGCAGAATGAACTTTTCTTCTCTTTTCATTAATAATTGCTATAAAAATAACTAAGATAATTATTAACTCTTCAATTGCAACAATCCCATGATTCTATGCAAGTTCAAAGAGCCAATCATGATAACAGTTAATGTTGCTGGAGTGTTAAATAATTAGCTTTTCATTGATAAATTATTATTATCTCTTGACTTTTGACTCTTGAGATATATGTATATACATATATATAATTAGCAACTTTGGCTAACATTTTTTAACACCATAATTAGTTAATTTATTGCTAGTGAAATTAATTGGGTATGCATGCAATTGCTTATTAATTAGTTTCAAGGTTGTGAAGGTATATGTATATAAATGTGAGTGAATTATCATGTGAACTTTGGTTTTCTACTATAGCAGCAACTAAAAATAAATCTCAAGTCTTTATCGAACCATAGCCAATATTGGTCACTTAAAAAAGCTATTAGTTAGCACTACACAAGAATATATGTTTATTGATTTAGATTCACTAGCTAGCTAGTTTATACGGTAAATAGCACTTTCCCCTCTCAAATTTAATTGTTTTAGCACATTACCCCTCCAAAATAACTAAAAGGCCCTTCACCTTTTCAACTTAGAGTTATTAGAACACTTTACCACCACCCCCCCTTCCCAAATACAATTTATGATAGATTATGTGGTTGGAGAAAAAGGCTATTCTTGTTATTTTCACTTTTTTCTACTTTCTTCAACATATTTGTGTGACACTTTATGCAATGTGTTGTATATATATTCCATTAAGATGACTATTAATTTGTAAAGTGCATTTCTTGCTAAATTAATTAATTATGTTTGTAATCAAAAGGTAGAATTAGCTATTGACCTAAATATATATATATATGCAGTATGCAAGCATTTCTTCCTCTTTCCTTGCTAATCAATATAACCATAGTTTAGAGGAATGATAAGATTAATAATTCTAATTCTTTAAAAAAGGATTAGGTAATATTAGCATTACTAAAATAAAGCATGAGCTTTATTATTTCCTGAAAATGTCTTTTATAAAGTAAGAAAAAATTGTTTTAGAGTAATAATAAAATTAGTGATTTTGCTCTTTTAATTTGGTTGGTAGTGCAATCTTACTAGATAACAAAAATGAATTAATCACTTGAAAATGAATTACAACACAACCATATGAATGATAAACTAAAAATACTTTTAACTAAAATACATGTGCTAAACCTTATCAATTGTATTTCAATCAACAATTAATTTCCTAAACAATAGGAGAAGGCAAACAAGCCAATTAAATGTAAGGAAAAAAAATAAGAACTATGGTATCCTATTGTTCTTGGTAGATGAGTTTCTTCATTTTTTAGTTGAAAAATGTAGAAATGACAAAAATAGTTAGGTTCCTTTTTTCTGAGTGAAAAAAGGTGTTGAGAAGTGAAAATGATAAGAATAACCTTTTTTCCTACCATATGATCTGCCAAAAATTGAATTTGGGGGGCAAAGTTTTCTAGTAACTCTAAGTTGAGGGGGTGAAGTGCCTTTGGTTATTTTTAGGGGGTAATGTGCCAAAATAATTAATATTTTTTTATGGGGAAAGGGGTGAAGTGTCATTTAACCTAGTTTATATATATTGTGTAGAAATTAAAATATGTCAGCTATATATACACTTGATATGGGTAAGCCCACAAGCCCAACAAACGTGTAGAGCTAGTGGCAAGCCTAATTAAAATGAGTAGAAGGCCTAAACAGGTCCATATGCATTAGCATTTTAGGAAGTACAAATTGACTTATAAGGTCAAGTTTTCTCAACCTGGAGAGGTCAAAACTAGCAAACAAAGCAATAATAGCTTGGCCGTAGAAGCATTAATGGCAGTGCCTGCTCACCATCACATTGGCATTAAATGTGTCCAAACTACCCTCCTGTAAGCATTAAATAGTATTTATGGTGCATCACTCCTGTGTTAATGACAGTAAGGGCTCCCTTTCTGGTCAGTCAGTCATTAACAAAGGCTCTTAGTGAGGTCGACAAGACCTAAGTTACCCCTATTTACGAAAAAGAAGACCTGGAATGTATTAGGGAGAAATCTATCTTTTTAGCCCTCACCAAACACTATAAATACCCCTTCTTCCAAAGACAAAGGTATGTTTTTACACTCTTTCTAAGCCATTACTCTACTAAATTATCTTTAGGTCAAAATTGACTTAAGCATCGAAGGTCTTAGCTAAGGATCCTCTCAGCTAGCCTAATGTTTGTTCACTAGCTATAGGATTTGACCAGCATAATCCAATTTCCTTTTTTTTTTTTGGTCAACTCATTATCCTAGGTCAAAATCCAAAAACCCAACTCACTAAAATTGACATCATTATTTGGTGTCGTATGTGCGACATAGAATCTATTGCCAAAAACTAGTAAACACTAAGCGAACCACTTTCAAAAGATAGAATGACCATAGATCACCACCACCTCCCCTACCATTGCCACAACAAACTCAACTATAGCACCAAGTTGAGGGCCCAAGCTCTCAGCCAAAATAAGTGGTCACTTTGACTATCTCTCAGCTCATGCAAATGATTAGTGACTAGATATCCATTTAGCTCTCCACACAGTTATCTACTACTTTGCAAAGACACAACAATCAACTAGTAGCTGTAGTTAGTGCCACACCATAACCCTCCCACTATGAAAAAAGACCACCGCAAGACAATAAAGCAAGAAATGAAACTCATCATAATCTCAGTAGATGAGATTTCTGTCCTGGTCATTTTTCCCATGAGGAGACATATTATTAGCCTCGAGATGAGGTAGTAAAATTAATAAAACATGTCATTTGACATAATCGAGCCTAGAAATGCAGATGAGTCGAGCGCCAGAGACCTAATAACACTTATCTGGAGCAAATGGAGATGAGTGGGAAAAAGTATCATACCTCGTCTAACAATTGAACAAGCAATTAGAGGTAATCCCAATGAGAAATGTTGAAAGAATTCAGCTTGACAATGCCCTCAAACTTCGATGAGAAAGGTAGTCCCTATCATCCAAGAAATTATTGATGAACATATCGCCATTGATATAAAAATCCTAATTGAATTACCTAAATATGATGGGCCAACTAACCCTAATGAGCACTTACTTCAGTTTGAACACATGATGCAGTTACATGGCCATAATGAACATATCCATGCTAAAATGCTAGTCTCCACTTGTTGGAATAGTGCCCTGCAAGCCAATGAGATTGGCCTTGTAAAATTTATTTCTTTGTAAAAACAATCGTGATTGAATGATATGTTTATATGGCCATCTTTATCTTATGCTTTATTTCACTTTACTAGTATTTGGATGAAGCCCTTAGATCACCTTAGACTATGGGACTTGGTTCGGTGGCCATAGAATAAATCTCACACAATCGTATTGTCAAATCTTTCAAGTCATAGGATCTTATGAGACGAGACATTTAAGATCTAGATAAACTTGCACTAATGATGCATAAATCCAAGTGTTAGATATTGCTCCATTCCATGAGTAACTGTATAAGATACGGGTGTATATTAGTGGGGGCTTGTTAGAGAACAAGGCACTAAAGACCTACCAGAGAATCGACTAGATAGCTGTAGTGGCAAATTCTCCCACTTACACTAACGCATATTTTTAGTCTTTTGACCTGAGGATTTGTGGTAACCTTATGTTCGATCCTCATGCTTTGACTCTTCTTTGATCACCCAGCAGGTCTTTCAGGTTGAGATTGGGTATAAGCTACTTTACATGAAAGTTTGTGAGATCCAAGATAGAATCTAACTCCTCACTATTGTGAAGGACGAGTGCATCTCTTATGTATTCTATAATGATCGATTCCTAGAAATTCTTGCGTAAGATGGTGTGATAATTTGGAGAAGGAGTTTTTCAAATGTTATGTCACACAAAGGGATCGAATATTGAGAACAGAGACATAATTATACAGTCGGTGAATATCTTGCCCTAGGCCTCGTTTGGGAGATATGAGATGGAAGGATCGTATTTGAATGATACGCATAGTGCTATGATGGTCTTTAAGAATATTCATTTCAACCAATTAGTTGAACTCCATGGGCTTGAGGTTAGACATCGACCATAGAGATTGGGTACTCTGCAATTAATGAGATTAATTGAATTAAGTCGATTAGTTTAAAAGGAGTTTTAAACTAAAATAAATACAAGATATTCAAAAGTCACAAGGAGTTGTGAGCCCATATCCAATGAATGGTAGAACCTATTAGGTTACATACAAAAGTCAATTAGCTTTCTAATTGATGGAGAAAATTTTTCTAAGTGTTAGAAAATTAACTCCTAGTAGACCGATTTTATGATACTAATTTTCAAGGTCATTTTTAGCTTGATTAATTTAAGTGTTAAATTCATCAAATAATTTAAGGAGTTAAATTAGATGAATAATTAAGGAGTCAATTATTTAGTGCCAACATGACCTTTAATTGGTTAACTTAAGCTTATGAGTAAAGCTAGTTTAACTTAAAAGTTAAGTCAAAAGTTCATTAAATTAAAGAGTTTAATTTAATTAATGGGAAAAATTAATTTTGGAGGAAAAATTCAGATAAAAAGTTCATTTTAATTAGCATCTTAATTAATTTGGAATTAAATTTCAAATGTAATTAAAATGCATATGAAATTCATATGAGATTTAAATTTAATTTGCCACCTTGGCACCTCACTTGGCCGCCCCTCCTCATAGAAGGTGTGATGCTACCTTGGAATAACATCATTCAACATCTATATATAGATATAGAAAGAGCGGATCAGCCATCATCACAAGTGGTGTAAGAATTAGATTCTTTGCAATTCCCTCCAAAACCTCTTGCAAGCATCGCATTCATGTGTTGAAAGCTTTGCTCTCTTCTTCTTTTTTCCTACCTAAAATTGGCCTCCACCACATAAATGTCCTTTCTTATTCCAACTTATAGATTGGAGATTTTGGAAGTTTTAATTGGTGTGTGGATTATAACAATAGAGGCAAACAAGAGAGTTTGCTTGATTTGGAGATCCACCTGCATAAAGTCTAATTTGGCGATTTTCTCTAGAGAGTTCTAGAAAGATTTTTTATCCAAATTTTTTACAATGAATTATTCAAGGTGTTGCGAAACACCTGTAATGTTTTTGGAAATTTTGGAGGAGTTTTGGTTGGGCTCACGCTAGTAATAGATAGTTTCTAGAATTGGGAAGAGTTCACAAGTTTTTCCTTGGATTTTGCTTTTCAAGGTAATGCTCTCTCCAAATCCGAATCCCTAACATGATTTGATCCTTGGTATGCTTGTGAGCACTAGTTAATTTCATGTTTTTAAAGTTTTGATTATTGGATCCCAGTGCCTTACTTGCTTTCACCACTTTCAAAGGAGTAGTGCTAGAATGGTTTGTCAAGTTAGAACCTACATCTATATTATCCTATGATCAGCTTTACGACAAATTCATTCAATAATTTGCTAGCAGCACAAAAGTAAAGTTGTGTCACATTCACCTCCACACCATTAAGCAGAATGAAGATGAATCTCTGCGGGATTTCTTTTCTAGGTTCAACATCGAGGTGCTGAAGATTGATAACCACATGATCGAATTTTTACTCAATGTCCAATTCTTGGGATCGAGACATAAAGAATGTGCCAATGCTCTGGTTAGGGAGAGATTGTGAAAAATAGAAAAGCTCCTCGATCTCACGAAAAAGTACATGACACAAGAGAAAATGAACAAAATAAAGTATGATAGGTGAGAGGGTGATAAGAAAAAAGCGAAGGAGAAAGACGACATATTCCAAAAAGACAGTCACCTATCTCCAATTAAGAGGTGTCACAACTATGCACCACTCAACGCTTCCAGAAAAAAGGTCTTGTTTGCACATTCAAAATGATG
Organism: Jacaranda copaia; assembly: GCA_014898725.1. Taxonomy (NCBI): domain Eukaryota; kingdom Viridiplantae; phylum Streptophyta; class Magnoliopsida; order Lamiales; family Bignoniaceae; genus Jacaranda; species Jacaranda copaia. The sequence continues at coordinate 175,469 of JACGDI010003948.1, read as the reverse complement.
ATCTTCTAAAACGATCAAGGAAGTTCGATGAGACTAAAGCTATGAAAAAGTTGAAGAAATATTACCATTTTCACAAATAGAAAGGCCACAACACTGAGGATTATTTTAACCTTCAAGATGAGATTGAGGGACTCATTTGACAAGGCCACCTTAAAAAGAATGTCAATGAAAAAACCATACAAGTGATGGCTCAGACCGACCAGACTCCCCGTAGAGAATGGTCGATCAGCCTAAGAAAAGATGACAAAGGAAAGAGAAAAGTTGAAGAAGAGAATCCCTCCTTAAAAGGCATTATTGACACCATCGCAAAAGGACCAACTAGATGGCACTCCAAATCTACAAGAAAGCAAATGCAGAGATAGCTTGAATCAATTAAATCAAAGCAAGCTAAGATAATTTACCAACTCTCTACTAGCGCAAACCCCATAACCTTTTTACATTCTGACCTCTCTCACTCAAGAGGTCAAGGAGCAAAGAGCAAATAGGGTTGCCCCCTAGTAGTTACTGTGGACATAGCAAATTTTGAGGTTAGAAAAATCCTGTTGAGAATGGCAACTCTGCAAACATAATTTTCTTATCAACTTTAGATAGGATAAAGATGGGAAAATTGAAGTTTGGGCATGTTCGTACCCCTTTTGTTAATTTTGGGGGGGTCAAAAATTATGCCAATCAAATCTATAAACTTGTCCACATCTTTTGAAGAAACACCAAAGAGACGCACCCTCATGATCAACTATCTGGTTATTGATGCACCTTTTGCTTACAACGTCATAATTGGGAGAACAGCACCCAATGATTTTAAGGCCATAATATCGACCTATCATATGAATGCCAAATTTTGAACAATGACTGGTACAGGGGAGTTACTCTATAATACAAAAGAAACATGGCATTACTACACCATTTCTATCAAAGGGAACGAACAAAAAATTTAATCTAAACTAAAACCTTAAGGGGACATCCTAGTAATGGAACTTAAGTGACACAGCAAGAAGAAAAAGAGGAAAAATACTGAGTTGAGCCTACAGAATTCAAAATAACAGAACTCAAACTTGGAAACTCTGACAAGACAATAAAGATAAGGACAAGCTTGGGACACAGCATGGAATACATACTAGTCAATTTTCTTAGGAGGAATATTAATGTCTTTGCATGGAAAACAGCCGACCTCTGAGGAACTGACCCCTAAGCTATTGTCCACCATCTCATTGTTGACCCATCTTTTAAGCTGGCCCAGCAGAAGACCAAAACTTTCAATGCTGAGAGGTATCAGATCATCGAGGAAGAGGTCAACAAGCTTTTAGAGGCAGGCTACATAGTTGAGATACAATATCCTAGTTGACTTTATAATGTAGTCCTTGTCCCTAAAAATGAGGAAAAATGGAGAATGTGCAATAATTTTACTAATCTTAATAAAGCATGCCCTAAGGACCCGCACCTATTACCTCAAATAGATCTATTAGTTGACTTTACAGTAGGTTGTGACCTCCTAAGTATGATGGATGCTTTCCAAGGATATTACCAAATTTTCATAGCTCTCAAAGATAGAGATAAAACTATTTTTGTGGTTTCAAATAGTGTATATTATTTTTCGATCATGTTATTTGGGTTAAAAAATGCTGGAGCAGTTTATCAGAGACTAATCAACTTCATGTTCAAGAATGAGATCAATTGATCCATGAAAGTCTATGTGGATGATATGATTGTTAAAACAAAAAATGAATCAGACCACATAGCTGATCTCCACCACACATTTTTAATATTAAAGGCATTCAACATAAAGCTTAACCTAAATAAATACACATTTGGAGTAAAAGGTGAAAAATTCTTAGGCTTTATGGTCAACCAGAGAGACATTGGGGCTACTCCCCAAAAGATCCAAGCAATTCAAGACATACCACTGCCAAAGACTATGAGAGACGTTCAAAGGCTAGTTGGAAGAATTATCGCTCTGGGCCGATTCATTGCCCATTTAGCACATAAGAGTTTACCATTCTTTCAGATCCTCAGGAATGTAAGGAAGTTTTAGTGGACAGAAAAATGCAACTAGGCTTTGGTCGAACTCAAGCAATACCTGACTACGCTACTATTACTTGCAAAACCTATGGTCAGCAAAGTCCTACAAGGTTTTGAGCATAATTATCTAGAGATCAAAAAATTTGCGTTTACTCTTATCACAGCAACACAAAAGTTGAGACTTTATTTCTATCACATGCCATCATCATTCTGACAAATCAGCCATTGAAACAAGTGCTCCCTAAACTTGATTCATCAGGAAGGTTAACCAAACGGGCTATTGGAGAATTGATATTAAGTTTCAACCCCATACAGCTATAAAAGCACAAGTATTAGTTGATTTTCTACTAGAATGTATTGACCTTCCCATAATAGTTGAACAAGAACAACAGGTTTGGTCCTTTCATGTTGACGATCAGCCACAATCACTGAGGGAAGAGCAAGAATTTCCTTGTGTTTTCCTCAAACTGAGGAATATGAATTTGCAATCAAGCTGAACTACCCAGTCATAAACAACAAAACTAAAGAATGAGGATGGCCTTTGATAGAGGGGTCGAGCAATTAGCAGCTATTACAAACTCACAACTAGTCATGGAGCAATATGGAAGAAATTTTAAAGCAAAGGAACCAACCATGAACACCTACCTAACATAAGTCAAAAAATTGGAACTACAATTTAAGGCTACAAAATAAAGAAATAGTTGGGCAAAAGTTGAGCTATGCAGACTCAAAGACCTCTCAGCAAGTCAACTATCGGTTCAGCAAGAGAAAACTTAAGTCCACATTTTAGGGCATCTTAAAAAATAGCTATAGATCCCTCCAAAAGTGTGTGCATTCTATCTCTTTCCCTAGGTCTAATTAGCCCAAACTCATTAGAAATGTGGTATTTACCCCTAATAGATCTCAAATCATTCAAAGAAACCTTAGACACAATTTCTCTATAATGAACACTTGTAAATAACCTACCCTTCGATCTCCGAGGCTTCTTAGCCTCCTCAGGCAACCCACATCCTCAACCATAGGCTCAAACAGACCAACCTTATCTATATTAGAACTAAAGTGCCCAACCCTAACATCAACCTCCATTTCTTCCCCAATAATATCCAACTCTTCATTACCATTAGAAAAGGTTGACCTACTACTTAACATTTCACCTGAGCTTGCCCTACTAGTCGAGGCCTTTATCGACTAAGGCGTCTCAGAATCATAGCTTTCAACCCTTGCCTCTTCACTGATATTAACCATTACTACAATCGAAAGCAAGAAAAGTGTGAAGAAATAGAAAAGCAAAAGATGAAGGGAACTTTTGAAAGATGTATGCTCAAAGAAAAGTTTGAAAAGGCTAAAATTCGACCAAGTTTCTTTCAACTCGACCTCGTAGTGATGCGGTAAAAATAGTAAATAAACGATAAAAATGACTATTTATATGCAACGTGCAGAATGGAAAATGGTTAATTTGACCTACTACCGACTAATTAATGCACAACTGCTAGTCCCTTGCACACAAAAATCAATGTAATCGTCCAAAAATAATTCCTGGTCAAGATTTAAAAAGCTTTTGCCGTCTTTTAAATTTTAGTCAAAATAGTCATTCTTGTTGTCATGGTCAGACTACAAAATAGGGGGCTCATGATATAGGTAAGCCCATAAGCCTATTAAAAGTGTAGACCAAGTGGCAAGCCCAATTAAATTAAGTAGAAGGCCTAAATAGGTCTATGCTAGTTAGCATTTTAGGAAGCACAAATCAACCTATAAGGTCGAGTTTTCCCAACCTAAAGAGATCAAAGCTAGCAGACAAGGCGATAATAGCTTGGCCACAGAAGTATTATTGGGAGTGTCTATCACCTATCATATCTACATTAAACACGTCCGAACCACCCTCCTATCTGCATTAAATGGCATTAGCGGCACATCACCTCCACATTAATGATGGTAAGAGCTTCCTCTCTAGTCATTCGGTTATTAACAAAGGCTCTGGGCAAGGTGAAAAAGGCCTAAGTTATCCCTACTCATAGAAAAAAAATCCTGGAGTGTATTAGGGAAAAATTCATCTTTTTATTGCTCACCAAACACTATAAATGCCCCTTCTTTCAAAGACAAATGTATGCTTTTACACTTTTTCTAAGCCGTTACTTTGCCAAATTATCTTCAAGTCAAAACTGACACTATAAATGCCCCTTCTTTCAAGCCGTTACTTAACCAAACACTATAAATGCCCTCTAGGCTAGCCTAATATTTGTTTATTGGCTACAAGATTCAACCCGCATCATTCAATTTCCCATCTTTCTAGTTGACTCATTATCCCAAGTCGGAATTCAAAAACCCAACTTAACAAAATCTACATCATCGGTACCAAATAATTGTTCATATATATGAGGCCTCATTTTTTGTTCCTTAGGACCTATTTAGTTTCATTTTTAAAGTTCATTTTCACATTTTCTAATATTCCAAAAATGAAACACATTACGTTTTACATATTTTCACCCAACATTATTTTTATTTTTATTTTCATTTTTAAAACACATTCCCCAGTAACCTATATATCTTCTCCCAATAATCTATATATCTTCTCTCTCTATTCCATTATTTCTATCTCTCTTTACCTACAACTTACTAAAACCAACATAATCATTATTTTTCCAACAATCTATTCAAATACAAACTCATTTTTATCTAATTTTCATTAACTACCTTTTTAAATTTTAAAAATAATGAAAATTAAAAATGAAAATAAAAATAAAACCAAACAAG
>JACGDI010003948.1:99154-170557 GCA_014898725.1 Jacaranda copaia | reverse complement strand
TTTGAGCAACAACATTCACCTACTGCTGCAGAAGATATTTAAACCTCTTGGATCAATTTTTTGCTTATCAACATAGAGATGTTATCTATACTATTATTATATATAAGATTTTTACACTCATAAATAGAAGTTATTCCAATATTTTTGTCACTTTTTCAACCTTTACCGTTTAAACGGCATTCAAATAATAAAAAGATTTATTGTAATAATTGTTGTGGATATTATGTGTTCTATGTTAAAATATAGAAATAAAATTTAATCATCATTATAAATATAAATATGTAAAATTAAAATACATAAAAAACAATAATCAAACCGCATAAATATCGACGTAATTAAAGTAGGATCAATGTGGAGTCACAATACTTGTCACTATCCTAAAGCCATAATTGCTTCCCTAATGTAGGTTCTAATGGTTGATCATGACTCCAAAATAAAAGTCCATTAGCTCTCAGTGATATCTCATCCCATGGGCACGACCACAAGGAGACTAGGACCCATATCCATAACCACATTACCAAAAGTACAAGTCTTGTAGGAGATTAACAAAGTGAAAATCTCTAGCAAAAACTCACACACTCAATGTATGAAATGAGAAGGTAGTGGCCCTTTAAATAGATGGAAACGATTTGACCATGATGAATAATTTAGTGGCCTAATAAAAACATAATAAACATAATATTAAATAGGCCACATGAGTATATATAATAAAATAGTCAAATATCATAAAACCACTATAAAATTGATATAATAAATAGAAACTAAATAGGCACATTGAATAAAATAAAATGTTGGAAATAAGTGAAAATTTGAGGAAATTTTAAAACTTATTTCCAAATATTGTTGAGGGTGGAAATGACAATACAAATTGGCTATTTCTCATGCCAATTTTGAATATCCGAATTTGCCCTCGAGATTGTAATATTAACATGCAACAAAATTGTGGTTATAATTGTAATTGAATTGAAATGTTGAACAAATCACATTCAAATTTTTCAATATTGAGGGTGGATTCTTCACTTAATTTTTCATGTGAGTGACATTTCAATACTATGTTCTTTAAAATACAAAAACTCCATTATTCAAGTTTTGTTTTTATTCAATAGGTTGAAGGATTTAAATAATATTAATTTTTGAGTTTAAATCATTCTCATTTATTTGTCATTAAAATTACTAAATGTTCTATATTGGTTTTTGTTGGAAATATTTATTTTAGCATATATTTATGTTCATGCAAATAACATCATATCCAAATATAACATATATATATAACTACAAGTTCATATTACACAACATAATAGCATGAAATCTTTAAACAACACATAACATCACACTACTTACAAGATAAGAAAATTGAAAATAGACAAGTAAAATAAGGTTTGGAACGAAGAAAGCCTACTTGAATGTTAATGTAAAGTTAAAAGATATAGAATTGAGACCTGTGTAACACACAATTTCCTTAAGATTTTATTCGTCCCCCACTAGTGCACAAAGGACTTCTAATAAACAGCCTTCCAAGATACAACGATTCTAATCACAACCAAAGATAGCACTCCAATTGATTGTGTCTCCGAACCTTACTAACTTGAAACTCCTTTCATGGAAATGTTTAGTGTAGTGTGTGCTTTTTAATGATCACACAAATGCTAAGTGTATTCTTTTTAGATTTTTTTCTAGATTCTAATGCATCCTATTTATAGTTGTCCAATGTAACTTGTTTGATGAGACATGATTCTTTTTTAAGAATTATAATTCTTTTTTAAGGAGACAGTTAAAAGATAAAACTGCAATATACAATCCTTTAACTAAGAATCACAACTCCACTCAGCCAAAGTCATAACTTTAGCTTTTGTGTTAACCTTTATGTATAGGTATGTTAATTAGGACAAATTTGAAATAACTTCCTTTTCCCAAAAATTCTTTATTAACACCTCGACAACCTATCATAATATATATACGTAGACTCATTCTATTCACTATGATGTCCTTATTTATTGTGACTTTAAACTCAATTTTCTAATTCAATTATTTAATTTTGGCATATAAATATTCTATGAACATCTCCTCTATGAGATAACTCTTTACTATAAATTTCATTATTTTTTAATTATTAAATGCCTTTTAATATGCCAAAATCTCACAATCCCCCACATGAATTAGAAAATTATCTCATCAGATATACATATGAATGCAAACACATGAAAGATTTTCAACTCAAGTGACAATGTATCAGGAGAGATAGCTTTTGGCTTTGAACCTTCCTTAGTGAGCACTATCGAATGCACTCGCCCACTAGTGAACGCAATATCTTGAACTGTTCGACTTTTGTGTACACCAAGACAATAGAACTTTACACAGAATAACTCAATAGTCAGTATTATGGTTCAAACGTTGTGTTCATTTTAGCACTGAGCAACTCTCAAAATTCATGAGTACTCTCAGAGAATTTAGCCTTAAAATTCTCATAGGATCAGTCCAATCTTTACTCACATAAGTAGCTTCTTATTAAGAGGTTTCTACTACACTAATACTTGAAAATTCAAGATATAAGAGCCATTAAAAGCAATGATTAACCTTATACTTTTGCAAGTGGCATTATCTGCTCATCATAGGAATAAGATAAGGCTTTGGCCCCCAACAGTGCTTGCACATTGAGCCATGAGAACTTATTTTTCCCTTCAAACCTATTTTCTAGTATCTCTAATCACATAGGTAGGGTTCCTGTTGTTGTATCTTAGTTTTTACGAACTTAAGTCCTATTCCCTTTGACAATTATCAATTTGCTCTCTATCTGAACCTTTTTGTTTGTAGCAAATCCACAATATTACCATTTAACTTCACATAGTTAATATAGAAAATTCCACTAAAGAGCAATTGTCTAATGGTCTATGACATATATATCAATACTTACCATTTATTCACTAATTGTACCCTTCTAACTGAATATTGCAACTTCCCAGCCCAAATTATGTTTATTTGAAATGTCATCATAGAATTAGCGTAGCCATTCTACTCCCTCACTTGCATTATAAACACATATCCACTCATGGACTTTTGTTTCTATATTCCTTAACACATCTACCAGCTAGCTGGATATCTTGTACAATGAATCCATAGTTTAAAGTACATTTCAAGTACTTTAAAACTCTCAGATGTGTCAAATATTTTTGTCTAGGATTACTAGTAAATCTACTCAACTTACCAAAAATATATGCTAGATCTAGTCTCATACAATACATAACATATACATAAGCCTCCAAATTATGTGCGCATATTCTACTTGGGCCTTTGCTTCACCTTTGTTCTTGGTATGTCATAGATTTATGTTCATAGGAGTCTTCTCATGGCTACTCTCATGTTCTTTATATAGAAGTTTCTATACATAGATTTAGCAATTTCTTTATCTCTCTAATTACGTCATTGTTATTTCTCAAAATTAGCATATCGCCGTAGTATAGACATACAATGACGTAATCGAAAATAATGCCATTGACATACACATATTTGTTGCACTCATTGATCCTAAAGCTATTTGCAAGCATGGCTCAGTCAAGTTTTACATGCCATTATTTTTGTATTTTAACTTTTAAGCCATATAATGACTTTATTGACTTAGCACCCTTTTCTCTTATCTTGAAACAATAAACGACAAACCTTTCTAATTGTTTCATATAGATTTTCTCATCTAGATCAATATTTTAAAATACTATTATGATATCTATTTGATGAATCCCAAGATTATTGAGAGCCGCAAATGCCATCAATAACCTAATAGATGTTATTTGAGTCATTTGCAATAAGGGTCAAAGTAATTAAGATCTTCTTTTGTCTATATCCTTTGACTACTAAACCTCATCTTGTATTTTTCAATCGCACCATCTACTCTCATTTTTCTCTTGAAAATCCATTTACACCCTAAAGGTTTATTTCCAAGAGGAAGATCCAACAATTTCCAAGTATAATTTTACATGATGAACTAGATATTGCAATTTGTCACTTCTCTCCTAATAGAGTTTCCAGTGTTGTCATTACTTTAGAAAGGTTTGCAGTTCACCTTCTAGCATATAAGTCAAAAAGTTGGATCCAAAGGACTTATGCATTTTAGCACCCTTTGCTATGTTTAAGTTTATTTTTCTCTTTGTCTTGTCTTGGACTTCTTGAGGTCTCTCAATCAAATGTTTCCTTTATTCTTTTTCTTCTTCCTTTTTTTTTCCTCTCAAAAGAAACACATCTTCAAGGAAACCTGCATTTCTTAACTTGAGATTTATGCACAATATAACTATATGTCGCACTATATAGTACATATCTAATAAAGATTTCATTAATTGTCTTAGGTCATATCTTAACCATGTTAGGAGGTGAAATTCCTGCCTTTGCTAGACACCCCTGCACTCAGAGATATAGTAGGAAAAAGGATCACCTTTCGATACTTCATAAGGTATTTTTTTTTCTATTTTTTTTTCTAGTAGACCATATTTAGTATTACCTCCCATACATTTTTTAAGTGATCTTATGTTAATAAACAGAACATTCATCATTTTCTTTCGAAGTTCCTGTGTATAATGCTTCATGTGATAAGTTGTGAACAATGTTCAATCAAATCATACATGTTAAGTGGCCACCAGTATCCACTTACCATTGCTTTAAGTTCTCTATCAAGTTCACTTATGGCACAACAGCTAACATATTCATGTTTGTCATTTCTACCATCAAAAATGGTTCACTCATGCCACATTTACCTTGGTGTTGTAGCAATTACCAATGGCTCTCTTTTCAAAAGTACAATTTACTTACCTATCCTTAGACTCACGATCAAGTCCTTGAGGCTCATACATTTACAATTATGCTTGAAATAATTCTTGAACTCCTTCCAATCAAGGATTAATTTTGTCTTAGTTTTCATTTATCATCCATCAAACAGCCAACTCGTGTAAGGTTAGTTAGAACTCATTGATTTGAGCCATCACAAATTTAGGGTCCAAAATTGAAACTCTAGAAACTTATTAATAACGAGTTCCTTCGTGTTGGCATTATTAATTTTATGCTTCACTTCAAGTGATTCTCACAACACCTTCGCATTCCCAATAAGACTGCAAAATAGTGCAAGCATTGTCCAGTCAATTGAGGACATAACTTTTAGATGAAGTCTAAACATCTCCATTTATGAATTGCAACCATAATATGCCTATTTGGATTCTCACATAGGTGCTTACCCAAGCTGCGGGTGGTAAATGCATCTTTTATTACCATTTTTGAAATCATTCACATTAGACCTTTTTTTAAAAAAAGATATAATACTGGAAGATTAAATGTAAACCTTCGAGCAAATAACCTATCTATTCGATTTAACAACAATAGTTGAAACAAAATCAAAGCGATTTTATGATAGAGTTCACAATGAAGCAGAAATTGATGAAGATTTGCACCATTTTTACTTTAACAATGCAAGAGAATTATTCTTCTCCTTTCTTTCTTTCCTCTCCTTTTTTTTCCAATTTACCAAAAGTTTTTCTTTGCATACACTAACAAAAAATAAAAAATTAGTTGGAATACTAAACTTAATACAACAAACTTGTAATATTTAATATATATATATATATATATATATTCTTTTTCCAACAGAACACTTTTAAGAAAATTCACACACGTATAGTAATAACTTATTCATGATTATTGTTCAAAATAAAATTGTCTGTCCACACTTTTACTTAATTAATCCACATAAAATATGCTATACTAGAGTGAGCTTATCTATACAGATTATGCTTAATTAGATTAATCAAAGAGAATCAATATGATAGGCAAAACAAATTTAGTTTTCCATGTATGTAAATTTCTAATTCAAAACTCAATTTTTATATCCAAAACAAAGTTGGTACAAGTCCACACAATTTCGGTCCATAATTAATTTTAAGACTAATTTCAAAACCTACTCAAATTTAAATGATGCTTCTTTGCTCACTATATATTTATATATATACATTACTCAAGTGACACTATATCAATGTTGATGAGGTTGAAAGTTGTGTTTACTAGATTGGGTTACTGTTTGGGCTAATTTAACCTGGTTGGTTGGGTGGTCCAACTAAGAAATAACTTTAGGCTGAGATTTACAATCACGAGCAATGTTAGACTAACCAATGGTGTACTCTGATGCTAAAATTAATATTGATCAAGTAGATAAATCGAGCAACAAATTGAAGACATATAATGAAGAATGACATACCTCGAGAGTAGTTGGCAATAGGGTATTTATGGTCTCCTCTAGGTGGATGATATGTCTAAGATGCCCTTAACATGTGTAAGGGACTCTTGTCCTTATATAGGGAGCTTTAGGTCATCTTTCATCTCGAATTGGATCCTAAATTGACGGGTTAGTTTGAGCTTATCCATGCAGTTATGCACTCTTTGAATAGGAATCCATTTTCTGAAAGATCCTGGCTTTCGTACTTTGGTGGGTCTTCGAGATCCTTTCACTTTAAATTGAGTATCCGTTTTCCTCCTTTTCCTGCTAGGATTGGAAATCCTGTATTTTACATATCCATACGATTGAGTCCTTGGGTTTCCAAAATAGTGTAATCCTTGTTTATTTCAGGTGGCATCTTCTCTTGCTTTTCAATATAGAATAGTACATTAGTGGCGTGCCTCCTGATATGAGTGGTGACAGAGATGGTATTGGGGCGGCATTCACCATTAATGTAGAGATATGCTGCCTGTCAAGGCATTAAATATGGTAGAGATATGATTTAATGCTGGAACAACCTCGCTAGTCGACATTGGGCTCAACCATAAAACTAGTTTTCGGGAGCATACAGCTTTCGTGGTCGCAGCACTCAAACCTCTCATCAAATATGGTTGAGGATGAGCGCTCGCCCTAAGTTCTATGATTGAGTGATGCAATCCTACTTATTACTCAGGCAACTAGGCTATGATCGATGGCCCAACTGGGTCTCTTAAATGAGATAGGCCTAGAAATACATTTTATGGTCAATAATTATTGAGCTGTGACTCTAGGCCATCCCATATCATGAGTCCCCCCCCACTCATAGTCCTAATCGAGCCTACTAATGAGAAGGAGCAAGGAGTAGTTATGTTGTTGATTGGTGATTTTGGACAATCAACTAGGGTTTTGGACACTCAACCAAGGTTTGGTACATTTAATGCATCCATTACATTGAGCCATGTGAAGCTCTAGATAATGACTGTGTAATTTTTACCGTTAGTTGATTTTTTATGCCCAAGCGTCTATAAATAGGCATGGTAAAAATGCTCATTTTACTTTTTCACTGCATTATGTCTGGTCAAGTTTTGAATTCACAAAGCTTTCATCTTTCCATTTTGCACTTAGATTTTCATCGAGATCTTGTAAGTTTTTCTTTTAGCTCTAGTTTTTCCTTAGTTTTTTGTTAAGCATGTCAGATACTTTCGATAGTGAGGCCACTAGGTCCCAGGAGGCACCATTCCATAGGAAGGGTAACAATGAGAGTAAGTCAAGTAGCTCATCGAGCGATAACTCAACCTCCAAATACTAGAGTGATATGCGGACTACTTCTAGAGGTGAGGCTAGACCAAGTGAGGTACCAACATTGCGTGGTTGACCTTTCACTCAGGATCATTATAGTGAAATTATTTCAAAGATTACCCCTTTTGACCTGGTATATATTAGGGAGCTTTACCATGTCTCTATCGAGTATGAACTCTTGATTCTTAGTCCATGGGATAGGATGCATTGACCTCCCAAGAGGTGTATCAATATTTTTGAGGAAAGGTTTAGATAAGGTGTTAAGTTTCCCCTTGCACCAACCACGGTCGACCGACTTAAAGGTCTGGAGGTCTATATAACACAACTCTTATCCAATTATTTCTCAACCATATATAGCTTCACTGTGCTGATGCATTTATTCGACCAACTAATTTTTTTTTCCAATTTCTCCAATCTCTTCCACCTTTCCACATTTCGAAAGTCAAATAGCACCAAGAAAATTGAGTTCTACTACCTCACGGTGCAACCGCGCCAAAAATTCTCAATTACCCTGTCCTCCTCTTATGGCCAGGAGTAGAAAAGATATTTTTTATATGTTCGAGAGCTTAGGGGGTTTAATATTCCAAGGGGGTCGTAGAGGGGGCACATCGAGATGCCAGACAACCCAACCCCGAGCTAGCCAAATATCTTTATTTAGGATCTAGTCAAGTTTGACCAAATAGAAGCCTCAATATTAATCAAAACGAGCTGCTTGGTACTGGCTGGCTTATCATCATCTAAGCTAAACTTGCCAATGGGTGATCAACTAGGTAGAAATTTTTCTTTGATTGTTACAATTGTTTGTTTCCTGCTATCATTCTACTCAAGTTTAATCGCTTATTTTTGCATTATTTTTTATGTTGATAGATCGAGGAGAAATCATAAATCGCATGAGGTAAGAGGCAATGGCCTAGGCCCAAAGAAATGAAGAGCACCTCAACTGCAGCCCTAGCACCCCTGATAGTTGAATCAACTCTGAGAATATTGCCTACTTGATCGGCAATGACAACTGGCAGCAGCCCCACTACTTAGGGCAAAAAATAATTAGTCGAGCAAAAAGGCCTAGTTCCAAAGAAAGAGGCATGCAACAAGGGCAAAATGAAGGCTATAACAGCTGTCGAGAGGGGTGCTGCAAAGGATATTCTAGTAAAGTCCATGACCGCTATGCAAAAAAGGCAAATAGAGGTGGAGATGAGGCTAGCTGCTGTGGCGAAGGAATTTGATTTTGTGGACAATTTTATCTTCACAATTCATGATGGTATGGTCAATGCAGATGAATATTTGCTACGCCTCAATAAGTTTTTAGTTGATGAGGTAAGTCCTTCCCAACTAGTGCCAACCACTCTCTCCCCTATCGCAATAAGGCCCAAGCATGAGGCCGATAGCCTCGTGGTGGTTTTAATTCCATCAAGCAATAAGCTCAACCAAGCTATTGAAGAGAGCACCTAGGCCATTCGGGCTAAGGGTGTGAAGTCGAGCAACTATTATTATTTTTGCCTTTAAGATTTTGGTTGCCCAACGTTGGCTGTTTTACACTTTTTGTAATCTTTTCTTTTTTTTTTCAACTTTGTAATCCAAGTTTCTACTCAAATCTTCAGAGTTAATGAAAAATTCTTTCTTATTGTTCGATATGTTTCATCCTTTAACTTTGCATTTTTGTCCTAATCGAATGTGAATAGTTGATAAACAACAACTTGGTCATGAGCAAAGAAAAAATATCCGTGGTTGATTTTACTTGATGAGAATAAACATAATAAAAATGACCCAAGGCACCGATCGACATTGCCATTGCATTGAAATAGGTAGTTTTGTTGAAATGATCGTAATCACTTGATTCTTATTTTCAACTGCGAGATCAAACTTTGATATATTTTTTGTTGATCAAGAGAGAAACATAAATGATTTAATGTAAAGCATAGTATCATGTGATCGATTTAGAAAGCTTGGTTGCGTTACAATATCATGTGATTGACTACAAACTATGCTTTGGTTAATGGCAAGGTCAATCACAAACTTTAGGCTGAAAGCATTAACTTGGTAGGTTAAAGCTGCTTCTTGGCTCAACTGTAAATATTAAGCTGAAAAACCTTGATTTGGAAACTTAAAGCTGCTTATGGTTGTAAATATTGGGCTGAAAAGCCTTGATTTGGCAGCTTAAAGCTACTTACAGGGTTGATTACAGGGTCAACAGTGAACTTTAGATTGAAAAGCCTTAATTTGGTAACTTGAAATTGCTTCTTGGGTCAACAGTGAACTTTAGATTAAAAAGCCTTAATTTGGCAACTTGAAATTGCTTCTTGGGTCGACTATAGGGTTGACTATAAACATTGAGCCAAAAAGCCTTAATTTGGCAGCTTTAAGCTGCTTATAGGGTCGACGGTGAACTTTAGGCTAAAAATCCTTGATTTGGTAGCTTGAAGCTACTTCTTGGGTCGACTATGAGGTCAACTGCAAACATTTTGAGTTATGAAGGGAAGGGGGTGTAGATACTATTGTTATATTACAAGTAAATAATAGTAGAATTGCTAAAAACTTTGTTTATATCAAACAATACAACAACTATTACAAAGCTTTCATACATAGAATTTCTTTAAGTTAATATCATTCCATGGATGAGAAAGTGCATTGCCGTTGATATCGGCTAGTCGATATGTATTGTGCTTTAATACCTTGACAACAATATAAGGCCCCTCCCATTTTGGGTTAAGTTTGCTAATGTTCTTGGATACTTCCACCTTCTTGAGGACCAAGTCCCCAACCTTGAAATGGCGCGGTCAAACCCCTTTGTTATAGTTTTCTACTATCTTTGATCTATAGCACTGCACGGTGTTATAAGCTTCTTGCCACCACTTGTTGATGGTCTCCAAGTCAAGTTTCCTTTCAAAAGTGTTCTTGATCGGATTGAAGTAGATCACCTGAGTTGTGTGTTGTATACGTTCAGAGGGGATAACTGCTTCAGAATCATAGACCAAACCATAAGGATTATGACCCATGGTTGTATGAGGGGTGATCTTGTATGCCCAAAACACCGTAGGGAGGTCATCTGCCCAGCTCGATCTAGTCCCCTTTATTCAGGCTTTCAAGTGGTTGAGAATAATTCTATTTGTTAACTCTATCTAGCCATTAGACTGAGGGTTCGCTACCAAGGTAAAGTGTTAGGTGATCCCCAAAGCTTCGCACCAACTTCACGTGCTTATACTTTGGAATTGAGTTCCATTATTTGAAATGAAGATCTCAAGGAGACTAAAATGGTAGATGATGTTTTTCTAAACAAAGCTCTTGATGGTGGCATCAATTATTTTTAGGACAGCCTTGGCCTCGACCCATTTGGTGAAATATTCAACGACCACAATTATGAATTTTCTCTAACATGTTGTCTTTGGCAGGGAACCCACAAAGTCGATCCCCCACTAGTCAAATGGCCAAGAAACCTAAACATTGATCATGGATGCGATAGGCTAGTATGAGATGTTTGCGTGGATTTGGCAGGATCGACACTTTCTAGCAAAGTCAACTGCATCTTTCAATAACATGGGCCAAAAGTATCTATATCTGATGATCTTATGAGCAAGAGATCTCTCTCTAGAATGGTTCCCACAAATTTTTGCATAGATATCCTATAAGACCGCGTGAGCCTAATCGGGGTCCAAACACCTCAGGGGTGGTCTAAAGATCACCCTTTTATAGAGTTGGTCATGCTCGTTGAGAGCAAACTTAGTAGCTTGTCCTCGAAGCCTGCATACATCATATTTACCTTTGAGAACTGCACCTCAACTCAGGTAAAACTTTATTGGATCTTGCCATGAATGATGTGTCTCCTAGATGCTCCCCATAAAATTTTGTTCGAGATTGCCAATTGATAGTTTATTAGAGACTAAAAATGTTATTCTTCTGTCTCTTGTTCCTCTGGTCAAACTTGTAAATTTGGATAGGGCATCCGCTCGCTAGTTCTCCAATCGAGGTACTTGGCTGAGGGTGAAGTTTTTGCATAATTATTCTAATCTTTTTACATTTGCTAGGCACTAGCTCATCGTTGTGTCCTTAGCCTTGAAATTTCCTTCGACCTACTCTGCAACCAGCTGGGAATCTATAATTGCTACCAAATGCTCAACCCCATGGTCTAATGCCATCTTCATTTCACGGAGAAAGGTTTCATATTCTACCACAAATCCTTCACCAAAGGGGAACAAAGAGCAACACTTGCACCACCCATCGACGTGCAAGGTCCAAAAAAGTGGGGTGTTGTAATTCTGATCAGGGAGATCAACACGTTCGATGATGAAGTCCACCAAGACTTGCGCTTTTCTAGCTGTTCAAGATTTAAAAATGATGTCAAATTCTCCAAGTTTGATGGCCCATTTTATCAATCTTTCTAATGCATTTGGCTTTGATAGCACTAGTTCATCAGTACTATAATTACATAGGACTAAAAGTATGGTCGCAATTTTTGAACTGCAATAACCAATGCAAGAACTAACTTCTCGATCTCCAAGTAGTTATGTTCTGACCCTTGTAATACCTTGCTATAGTAATAGACTAGTCAATGATTTCTGTCTCTAGTCAAGACCAAAACTGAGTTGATTGAGACTTCAGAGATAGCTAAGTAGATAAGCAACATCTCTCATAATTTCAACTTAGCAAGCATGGGAGACGAAGATAAATATTACTTTAGTTTGACTAGAGTTTGATCACACTGTTCATTTCATTAGAAGCCTAACTTCTTAGCGTTCCTAAGTATCTTAAAGAAAGGCAGGCTCCTATCAACCAAACAGGCGATGAACCTGCCAAGAGCTGTGATCCTCCCGAGTAGACGTTGTATGTCTTAAACTATTCAAAGTGGTGCTATGTCCAGTACTGCCTGGATTTTCTATGGATTGGCCTCGATGCCCCTCTAACTAACCATGTAACCCAGGAATTTGCCTCCTTGAACTCTTAAGGTGCACATGTTCGAGTGTAATTTCATGCCAAAATCTTGCAATATAGTGAAGGTGTAGTTGAGGTCGAGTATGTGGTCTTTGGCCTTCTATATTTTGACGATCATGCCATTGACATAAATCTCTATAGACTTATTGATCTCATTCTTGAACATAAAATTAACCAGTCTCCGATAGGTTGCACTTGCATTTTTAGCCCAAAAGGTATGACCAAAAAGGAATAAACCCTATTGCGGACCATAAAAAAGAAGACTTGTCCCTATCCTCGAGAACCATGAATATCTAGTGATAACCCTGAAAAGCATCCATCATACTTACCAATTCACAACCAGTAATAAAATCCACTAATAAATATAAACGAGGCTGGGGGTAAGGATCTTTTAGGCAAACTTTATTCAAATCAGTGAAATCATTATACATGCGCCATTTCTCCTCATTCTTGGAGATGAGTACGACATTACAAAGCCAAGATGGGTACTGAATTTCTATAATACAGCCTACATCTAAGAGTTTGTTGACTTCTTCCTTAATTATCTGAAACCTCTCGGCATTGAAAGTTCTCGTCTTCTACTTGATGGGCTTGTACAAGGGGTCAATATTGAGATGGTGGACAATAACATTAAGGTTGATTCCCTGGAGGTTGGATGCCTCCTAGGCAAAAATATCGATGTTTCTTTGCAGGAAATCGACCATGAGGAACTCCATGTGGTAACCCATATCAATTTCAATCCTGGTGGTCTTGTCAAGGTTCCCAGGCTCTAGCTCGACTGTTTTGAACTCCCCAACGATCTCTACTCTGGTCTCTTCCAATTTTCTCTTCTTGTTGGCTTGGCCCTCCTCAGGTTCCGCAATAGGTTCATCCCTGAGATGTTTAATTATGGTTGAGTTATCTGCTTGCTTAACTCGATCGAAATGGTGTAACATCGCCATACCTTTTTATATTGCATAGTAGCTCGTATGTGCCTGTAGGAGGTCAAAATTTTGATTTTCATGTGGCACGTTGAGACAATAGCCCAAACATTATTTAGAGTTGGCCATCTAATTATAACATTATAGGTAAATAGGGTGTCAATGACCAAGTAATTGATCATGAGTGTTCTTCTATAGGGGCTTTCCTGAATGATATGGATAAGTTGATGGAGCCTTTCAGTATGATCTCTGACCCCCCAAATCCGACTAAGGGTGTGCGCACTAGCTCAAACTTTAATTGGCCCAAATATATCCTTTCAGGGTCGACAGAAAAATAATGTTGGTGAAGCCGAAATTGTCAACCAAAACCTTTCTCACTTTAATGAAGACCACCATGGGATAGTCAGCTTTATGGTCAATGCTTTTGCCCACAAGGTGGGTGAGGTCAGCATCGGTAAAATATATGGGCTCTGCGCTGGTGGACAAGTGGAACATTATTTCAACTAAGGAGACCTCATCGATTCCAACCTCTTTTATATCTACCTTGTTGATAATTTTGAGTCCCCCCTAGTGAGACCTTTCGCAATCATGTCAATCACTCCTTGAATAAATGGGCAGTTATCTTGGATGGGTTTTTTTTCTTTATCCTCTCTCCTCGGGCCAACTAATATTTCTCTATGAGGAGTTTGGTCAGTTTTTTCCCCTTATTTCTAGGCACCTTCAACCACATACTTCTTGAGATTGCTCTATCTAATCAGCATCTTGGTTTCATCATGTAAATTGAAATAATCTTCTATGTCGTGGCCCCTTTACTAGTAGAAGTGGCAGTATTTTTTCAATTTTTTAATGGCTTCTGTTTCAATTAGCTTTCTTAGTTTTTTAATGAGGTTGTTGTGTTGGATCGGGAACAACACCTCCTTCCTTGGGAGATTAAGTGGTGTGTAGTCATGGAAGCATTTGATGGGAGATCGATAACCCTTTCTCTACTATCGATCGTCTTTCTCTTTATTTTTCTTCTTCTCGACCTTAGGATTACCAAATTTTAGTCTGTTCATCTCCTCCTAGGTCATATACCTCTCTGTTAAGTTAAGCAGCTCCTCCATCAACCACGGGTGTTCTTGCACCAAAGCATTGGCACACTCCTTTTACCTGAGTCCTAAGAAAAGGACATCAATCAGAAACTCAATCCTTGGGTTGTCAACTTTCAACACCTCTATGTTGAACCTGGTGAAGAAATCACGCAGGTACTCCCTTTCATTCTGCTTCACAATATGGAGATGGGTGTAGGGGAGTTTCATTTTTTGTCGACTGACGAACTAGTAAAAGAACTTATCACATAGCTAGTTATAGGAATATATCAATAATGGCTCAAATTTGACGAACCAGTCAAGCATAATGCCTTGAAATATGGTAACTAATATCTTTGCATGTATATGTTTGTTGTGTCCATGCAGCTGCATCATGTGCTCGAACTACATTAGGTGTTCATTTAAGTTTGTTGAGCCATCATATCATGAAAGTTCGATCAAAACTTTGGGGTCGATGGCAATGCACTCATCAATTATCTCCTGGATGAATTGTGACCTCTTTTTTGGCAAAACCTCTGGGGACCATTAAGGTTGGGGATCTTTTCTATGTTTTTCCTTGATATCTCCTTAAGGCCTTTGTTCAGCTGTTGAACTTGATGAGATAATTCTTTTCAGTCTTCTAAGTTCAATCTTGAACGTTCAACCCTATCATGTTGCTAGGCTCGAATAGACCAAACATAATGGTCAATATAATCAGCAGTTTTTTTCTATGAATGAGGTCAGCCCCTTTCTCCTAAGAGGCACTTGGGGCTAACCTCTCATCTTATCGACGACCACCTAGATTTTGGTCGACTACAGCTGTCTCTTGGGAATCTTTTCTCGAGTGGTAGTGGCTGTGGAGTTGTGCTAATGATTAAGGCGAGAACAGCTGTATGCCGATTCGGGGCGGCAGAAAGCTAAGCAAAAATTTAAGCCGAGATTTGTTTACTAATTAGTTGCATTAGTTGAGGCATGGTTAAAGTAACAACTTGCTCCAGCAGGGCATTCAATTCTTGCTGGGGCTAAGGGGGAGAAAAAGGTGTCATCCTTCTATTTTTCTCCCTTCCTGATGTGGCTTGCATAGTGTTCACCATTTTTTGATTACAGTCTCAAGTTCCCACAGACAATGCTAAAATAATGAGGTTGAAAGCTATGTTTACTGGATTAGATTAGTGTTTGGGCTAATTTGACCTGGCTAGTCGAGTGGTCTAGCTGAGAAATAGCTTTGGGCTAAGATCTACAATCAAGAGCAAACATCAAACTAGCTGAGATACCATCGACTAAGGCACTTCGATGCTCAAGTCAATACTAATCAAGTAGATAAATCAGGCAACAAAGTGAGGGCGTATAGTAAAAAATGGCATACGTCAAGAGTGGCTAGCAACAGGGTATTTATAGCCTTCTCCATGTGGATCATATGTCTAAGATGTCCCTAACATGTGTAAGGGGCTCTTTTCCATGTATGGGGAGCTTTATGTCATCTTCCATTCCTTTTTTATCCCCGGTGGCATCCTCTCCTACTTTTCATGATAGAATAGTACACTAGTGGTGCGCCTCCTGATAGGAGCAGAGGTAGAGGTTGTGCTAGGCCGGTATACGCCATTAATACAAAGGCATGCTGCCTGTCAGGGCATTAAATACAAAAAAAATACAATTCGATGCTGGAACAATCTCTCTGGTCAACAATGGGGTCGACCATAGAACTAGTTTCTAGGAACAAGCGACCTCCGAGGTTGCAGCACTCGAGACCTCTCTTAGAATGTGGTTGAGGACGAGCATTCAACCCAAGTTCTACGATCGAGTGATGTAGTCCTGCTTATTGCTCAGGTAACAAGGCTATAATCGATGGCCCAATTGGGTCTCTTAGGCGAGATGGGCCTTAAAATACGTTTTGGGGTAGATAATTGTTGAGCTGGGCCTACTGGCCTTTCCTATATCAAATATATTAGTGCACAATTAATTAGTTGACCAAAATACTGATTATATGAAAACAGTATGATAGAAGCAATACCTCCAGAAATTTAACTATACAAGTATATTGATAAAGCCTTAAATTGTTGAAAATATTTAATTAACGTATATTGATATTTGCAAAAATAACATCATATTCAAATATAATATAACTACAAGTTCATATTACACAAAATAATAACATAAAATCTTCAAACAACACAACATTATACAACTTACAAGATAAGAAAATTGAAAGTAGACAAGTAAAATAAGGTATGAAATGAAGAAAGCCTACTTGCATGTTAATGTAGAGTTAAAAGATGCAAAATCGAGGCCAGTGTAACACACAATTTCCTTAAGACTTTATTCGTTCCCCATTCATGCACAAAGGTCTTCTAACGAACAGCCTTCCAAGATACAACGATTTTATTCACAACCAAAGGCGGCACTCCAATTGATTGTGTCTCTAAACCTTATTGACTTGGAACTCCTTTCATAAAAATGTTTAGTGTAGTGTGTGTTTTTTAGTGATCACATAAATGCTATGTGTATTCTTTTCAATTTGTTTTTCCAAATTCTAATGCATCCTATTTATAATTGTGCAATAAAACTTGTCTGATGAGATATGATTCTTTATTAAAAATTATAATTTTTTTAAGGACATAGTTAAATGACAAAACTGCAAGATAAAATTCTTTAATTAAGAATCACAACTTCACTCAATAGTTAAGAGCTTAAGTTATAACTCTAGCTTTTGAGTTTTTTTTTAGCTAACGTTTATATATAGGTGTGTTAACCAGGACAGATTTAAAATAACTTTTATTTTCAGAAAATTCTTTATTAACACACCAATAACCTCTCATAATACACACACACAGAGACTCATTCTATCCACTATGATGTCCTTATTTGTTGCCACTTTAAAATTAATTTTTTAATTCAATTATTTAATTTTGGCATATAAATATTCTATGAATATCTCCTCTGCGAGATAACTCTTTGGCATAAATTTTAATTATATTTTAATTATTAATTGTCTTTAAATATGACAAAATCTCCCAATTTCTTGAATTTTTTTACTGTAAATTTTATAAAATTCTGTTAGATTGAAAATCAATGCTATATGTTATTATGTAGTGTAATTTGTATTGTTGTATATTCAATTGTACTATATACAAATTTAATTTTTTTTTTACCATTACAATTATTAAAATATATTTAAGCATGTAGAGAGAGTGTCTCAACTACTAATTAATTAAGGATACGCTTGGGACTAGCTCAAAGAAGCAGAATTAATCAAAAATTAATTTACTTTTGTAATATTTGTCGATATATTGTGCATTGCCACATATATTTCATATATAGAAAATATTTTTAAAATAACCTTTTGTATGAAACTCTATAAAAAATATTGCAAGTACAAGCTAGAACGAGCTCGTCCGACTGTCACCATAATCCACTTTGTGCTAATAAAACACCCGTCCCTAGTATAGCTACTCCTACTCTATTCCCTTGACATAAATTAATGTAGTTCATCCGTCTTTACATGTCAATAAGTGGCACATTCATTTACTTTTCAATTCTACATCGATCTAGTTCGTGTTGTCTAAAATGCTTGGTATTTTAATATCAAATAGTTAATTTTAAAATCAATCGAGAATCATTGGAAATGTTTGGTTATGTTTTTTATGTAATTTTATTATTTATTTATTATGTATTTTGGAATAATGAACTATTAAAAAATATAAAAGTTATTTTTTAATATATTTATTTATATTTTGTGGAAAATATTTTTTATTACAGTAGTCAAATCAATACTTTTTATTGAATTTTTTCGGTAAAAATAGAATTGAATGATTTTTTTAATTTTAGAATAATAATAATAATAATAATAATAATAATATATGTATATATTAAAAATATATATTTTAAAAAAAATTAAAAACATATTTAATTATATTTTCACAAAATAATATTATTTTAAAAAAATATAACCAAACAAAACTATTATATTTAAGGTGTAATAAAGTTGTTACTTACCCCTGCATGCGAATAAATATCGCTCTCCACTCCACTATAGCCCTCTATTTAATAAATTAAAATCAAGCATAGTTTGGACTGCAGACTGAGTTAACAGTTGACAAGACTTCGTTCGATGCCATGAATGCAGTTTGCTTACATTTTATTTCCATTTTCAGCTACTTTTACTTTTTGGAACCATCAACCATTTATTATTATTTTTACTGATATTTTAATTTATTTTTATTTTAAAATATATTTTTTAATAATTTATATATATTCCCCCAATAACTTTGTATTTTCTCTTTCCTTTTTATTATTACTATTTTTCTACCTACAACTTATTAAATTTTATATATTTATTATTTTCCTAACATACTATACAAATACAAATTTATTTTTAATTCATTTACTCTAACTAACTTTTTAAATTTTAAAAATATTAAAAATTAAAATTAAAAATAAAAACACTACCAAACTCCCTATTAGTAAAATAAATAAATTTGAATTCACCATTAGTAGTGCAGTAGAAATGAACTCTATCCATTCTAGCAATCACCTCGCTAGGAAACAGGCAGCGTGTGTTAATATGTACGCTTTGTACTTTGATCCAGCATCAATTAAAACCATCATCTTTCTAAGGCATGTTTGATATGTAATTTGATTAATATAGGCTGTTTGAATATTGTCTAATTAGGTGATACTATCATATTTATTATTCTGTTTGTTAGAAGAGATAGACACAAATATTAAACTCCACCCAAATCTATTATAATTTGATAAACACAGTTTGATGCCCACTATTAATTTTGTGAAAACTACTTTGTCCATGTTAAAATGTTTTCTCCACATTTATACCCACCACACTAAAAAGTGCTTCACCCCCAATTTGAAATCGTAAAATCCCTAACTCACCCTAAAAACGGCTTCACCTCCAATTTGAAATCGTAAAATTCCTAACTCACGCATCCATGATCTGACATGTAGCATGATGGCTTCCACTATCGTTCCCACTCAACCGAGCATCAACCAAAATCAAAAAGCATCAAAAAATCACTTGATTCCAATAAATCGCATATAAGAAAAATGCAGCAGCTTAAGAAACAAACTGCAGCAGCTTGATAACAGCTTGCACACTTTGTTTTCTGGAACTCAGTAGCACTCCCAATTAACTATTTGTATCATTAGATCGTTATCAATAAGAAAAAGGGTTAATTACACAAACCCCTAAGATTTGGCCTATTTATAAATAAATTCAAAGATTTGGAGAAATTACAAATACCTCTATGAGGTTTTGCTCCGTCTTACAAAGTTGAAAGTCCGTCAAGCTCCGTCAAAAAAAAAAAAATGCTGACATCATCAAAAAAATTATATGAAAATCCAAAAAAGCCCTTAGGTTACTATTACAATTATTTTTGAGACAAAAATACCCTTGGACCTACTTGTAAAAATTTTAAGACTATGAGGTTTTATTTGTTGATTTTTTGTAAAGTATTACATATGACAATTTGTCAAAATTTTCAATAATTTTGATTTATTTAATCATTCTTAATACAAATATTTTTTGCCTATATACAACATTACCTTACCCCCCTAAAATAATGAAAAGCTTATACAAGTTGAATAACTCAATCTCAAATTAAGACACATTGCAAATACCTCCTTGAACTTTGAATAAAACTACATATCACGCTAGAAAGAAAGGCTAAAATTTGTGCACCAATTATAAATACTACAAAAATCTTACATTTCAATCCTTCAAATATGACAAGTTTGACAAATTCATCATTCAAATATTGCAAAAGCCTCAAATAACTTACAACTTCATCACCAGAATACTTACAAAATATTTTCAGCAAGTTATCCAATAAGACAACAAAAACATTCATTGTAGGATTTTTCAACAATTATAAAATAACAGACCCCAATATAGAGGTTTTCAAAAATTCAAATTGATAAAAGAAACAAAAGGACAGGTTTAAGCAACATTACCAAACTATCCTCTATCCTCTATGTGCACATGTGCCGCAGTAAATTATTCTTCAACCTTGAATCAAAAGCATGCCTAGCCCACAACTGAATAGGAATTCCCATCAACCAGCCATGTGCGGCCTGCCTATTCTCCCTGATCTTTTACATTGCCCAATTAAAATTTTGGGCATTGTAAGAACGCGCAGTCATCCAAAAGTATTTTTTCAAAGCACTCCTGGAAAGTGTTGTCTAAAATTGGTATAAATATGCCTGCAACACTTTCTATTTACTGCATTAAAAGCAAGCTCTGTTATAGCTTTAATGAGGGCCTACCAATAAAAAGAAGAAATCACAAACAATATCACAGAAACCCTTTAACTTTATAACAGATAACAAAAAAATCATTTAGTTACCAACAATAC
The DNA here is from genome assembly GCA_014898725.1 of Jacaranda copaia. NCBI lineage: Eukaryota > Viridiplantae > Streptophyta > Magnoliopsida > Lamiales > Bignoniaceae > Jacaranda > Jacaranda copaia. The sequence continues at coordinate 149,760 of JACGDI010003948.1, read as the reverse complement.
TATAATCCCTTTAATGTAATTTCAAGATTACATTTACCCCCTTATATTTTGAAAAGCCTGACAAAAACTAATAATACATTGCATGCAGAAGAAAACACCTGGAAAAGCCTACAATTTTGCAGATACATATCAAGGAAACCCTTAACTTTAACAATATAAAATGTACATCCATCAAATAGTTACAATCCTACCTTTACCTCTCTCAAATTGTACATATGTAACAAACAAACAGTCTGAACTACAATCATTTTACATACTACATCAAATTTATATATGATATTACATTTACCCCCTTAAAGGTTTACAAACCTAACTAAAAAGACATTTAAGTATGTAAAAAATAATAAATAAAACCATTTAAGTTGCAAAAAGACTATAAAATATAGGAATACCTTCTATCTATCAGTCATGAAGGTCTAAGGCTTGCCATTATTGAATTCTCCAAGTATATCCCTCAAGCACTCAAAGAAAAATCCCCAACTCTCCTTGCATTCAACTTCAACAACTGCAAATGCAACTAAAAATAGCCTATTATTTTCATCAAGACTCACTACTGCCAGCCGCATCCTCCATATGGCTCCCGTCAAGTAACATCCATCAAATCCTAAAAAAAGCCCATGTCTTTCTCTTTCATCCCTTGACAGAACTTAAACATATTCTGAAGAGACATATCATCACATACTATCATCTTTTCCTTATAGCCAATATGCACCAAATCACACCTAAAAATGAAAAGCAAATTTTCAGAGAAGCTACATTGCTTCACATACCTTTGGTATCACCAATCAATTTTTCGTAAGTGTATGCGTTAGGATATATATTTTCAATCTTGTAGATGGAGTCAAGCATATACACAACAAGGTCAACAGTTTCAGAACCCATATCTACAGCAAAAAATTGAAAAACACAAATTACTAAATACAGTAAAACATTACATTTACCCCCTTCTACTTTTATGATATTTACATATAAAGATATTTGATTTTCTATAAAAAACGAAACAGTCCCAGATTCTATTACAGCAAAAATCAGTCCATTAACATCAATTTTACCATACTGTTCATCAGTAAATTGAAAGCCATCAACATGCCTAGACTAAATCATGTTTAAAATACTTATTCAATTTCATTTTTTGTGGAAAAACAAAAAACCCACAAAAGATAGAAAAAAATATCCATACATAATGATCAAGAATAGAAAAAATGGGTATTTGTTGACAATTTCAAAGAAATATATAACATAATAACAAGATCGTACAAAAATAACAAGTTTTGAAAGAAAACAAATACCATTTTAAAAGTTGTAAAGCCTACTCTTTTCAAACTTCTCCCTTCAAAGTGAACTCCAATGGCCACCGATCAACGTCTAGAATGGAGAAGATAATGACAGGTTTGAGAAGAAGATGGATTTTGGAAATGTAGGCTGATGGTTTTTCTTGGGATTTTGAGGTTTTTTCTTTCTTTGTGAAAATGAGAAGAATGAGGAAGACAATATGTCTCTCTCTACTTTACTGCCCTCAAAAAGGCATTTCAGTAATTCTAACAAGTGAGGAACAATTTTTTCTTTGGCAAATTTAAATGTATTTTTTTTCTAGGCAAGGGTGTAATAGTCATTTCACTCAAACCGTCCACCTTAATGGCCGTCTATTTGCTCCGAGTAGGTTTTTGTAATATTTCCAAAGTTTTGGACCTTGTTGTAAATAGATCAAACTTCAGGAAGGTTGTGTAATTAACCCTAAGAAAAAGCCAAAGATGAGCCAAACCTTTGAACTAGCAAAACCACTCAGGATTTATTTTACACGCGTTCAAATAAGAAGGAAGATCTAAAAGAAGAAAAAGATCAAAGTAAAATTCTGAAGCATGTTGGAGAGTATATCCAACGAACGATGAAGCTCAAAAGACAAAATACACGCCGATTTTTAAATTGGAAGGGACTCGTCAACAAAAATTGGGCATTAAAGTTTGACATTTCTTGATACAGAGGACAGATGAGAAGGGGGTAGTTTTCTGCTGTTGGTGAATCATCAAGAAAGTAGAAACGGCAAGACAAAGTTGAAATTTGGCTCCTCCAATTTATGAAAATTTTTGACAAACAACTCTAAAAATCAGATTTCAAAATAGTTGTGATTGGCAATCGAACCCATGGACCCGCTACAACAATAGAAACTAATTCTCCTACAGTGACCGGCCATGTATAAAATACAAGCTGATCCGCACTTTTGATCTTGCATATCAAGCCATGATTACATAATACTACTAAGGTGAGTTGGGGTTATTAGCATATATTAAACATGCTCCTAATTTCTAGAAATGAAGTTCCATTTTGATTTTGAACGAGCCCTGGGCGGCAGACAGTACGGTCATAAAAGGAAAATTCTTGGTATTGTTTGGTTATATTTTTTGTTTAATTTTATTATATATTTATTATGTATTTTTTAGAATAAATTATTGAAAAATATAAAAATTATTTTTTGATATATTTATTTATATTTAAAAAATATATTTTTTACTATAACAGTCAAATTAATATTTTTTTATGGTGAAAATAAAATAGAATAATTTTTTAATATTAAAATAATAATAAAATATATAATATATAATATAAAAAATTATTAAAAAATGTTTATTTAAAAAAATAAAAATATATTTAATTATATTTTTTTAAAATAATATTATTTCGAAAAAAGAAAAAAAGCCATTGCTTCCTTAAAATCAAAGGAACATTAGTACTTAATTGCTTAAAACATACACAGCTGAAATCAATCTCTCTCTAGCCCTGCCCCTTAACACAGCTGGAAGTGACGCACAATGCTCTATCTATCCACGCCTAACCAGGCCTGACTGAAATTTATTAGCCAGCTAGCCGGCTCTTCTCGGAGTTGTTTGTCAATTGAATCTTCATATTCTAACTAGTGTACTGTCCACATTATTGGGTCTACTAGTACGGGCTATTCCTTCCCCCCAACAAAGTGTTACTTTATCAATCATAATAGTCGTACCATATAGAAGTCGCATCCATCGAAAATCAAGATTTAATTACAAGATCTGACGGCGCATTAAATATTTTTCATCTTTCATATATTCTTGGATTCATGTCCCGTTTAGGGACTGTTTAATTTTGTTTTATGAAATTATTTTTATTTTTTAATAAAAAAAATAAAAAATTAGTTATAAATAAAAATTTAAAAATAAAATATTGTTTGAATCTTTATTTAAAATAAAATAATTATATAAAATAAAAAATAAATTATATTTGAATATTATTGTATTTTTATATTAAAAATAATACAAATAACAATAAAAAAATGTAAAAATACGAAGAGAATGTAAGAATGTATTTGAAAAATATATTGAAAATAAAAATACCTGTAAAAATATAGAAAAATATGATAATTTTCTATTTTTCTTTTTAAAAAAATAAAAAAGGATCTTGAAAACAAACCAAACAGGCACGTAAATTAACAACACTACCTATTACTCTTTAAATATTCCTTCCCATCTCTCTCTCTCAATAGTGAGGGCATTTTGAGTTCACCGCCCCGACAGAGTCCAAGTTTCGTGTTTATTTTCCAATTAAACCATTTGTTAGTCTTTTCCTTCAAAATCCAAAATATTTTAGGGCTCATTTGGATTTTTTTTAGAGGTATTTTTATTTTTTAGTGAAAATAAATAGTAAAAAATTAATTATAAATTTGAATTTAAAAATGAAATATTGTTTGAAAATTTTATTTAAAGTATAATAATTACATCTTATTAAATATGAGTTGTATTTAAAAAACGTAACATTTTTATATTAAAAGTCAGATGTAAGTGGAAAAAAAATAAAAAGTGATGAAAAATGAAAATAGATAGAGTGTAATAATATATTTTGAAAAATCCTTTGAGAATAAAAATATTTAGAAAAATAAGAAAAAAAATTGATAGTTTTCTATTTTTACTTTCAACAAAAAAAGAAAAGAATGTTAGAAAACAAAACCATGTTGGCAGACAAGATTAACACCAAGATATGATGAGTCGATAATCTATCAATTAAGGCTTAATGTCATGCTTCTGTCAAAGACACGCAAGGGGGTTGGACAGAAGAGATTAACGATGATCTAGAAGACTCCAAAACCTTGCGGAAACTTGTACATACTTGTAGAAAGTAGTAGGATTTGTGTAGAATTTTCTAGAGATTATTTTGAAATATTCTAAAGCATGGGAATATTCTAAATCTATAATTTATGCCATAAGATTGAGATGATCTCTACCATCGATTCGGAAGGAGACTTGTATATATAGATTAGAAATTTATTTGTAACAAACCAAGCAGAGTAAAGTAGAGAACCAAGCAACAGTAAAAACCAAGCAGAAAGAGTAATCAAAGTAATAAAAGCCTCTTTGATTTTCTCACTCTTAGTCTCTCTTGTATTTAACACTTGGCTAACTCACTTAGTACACACAGCACTTATGCATTTTGCAACAGGGTGAAACTGACTTAGCTAGAATTGCAAGGGACGAACAAAAAGTTAAGTACCGCACGATAACTTGTAAGGGCCAAGCACATAACATTAAGCACACTTAGTGCCCAAATTTGAACAAATCAATCATATCGAGGTTTGTGGGCTCCATTATCAATTCCATAAATTCCATCCTTCGACTAGATAGACAGCAAAAGCTTTAATTTAATTTAGGAGATGATCCGAAAAAAAATAATAGAAAGACAAAAAAGAAACAAATTTTAACCCATAATAAAAGTTTTCAAAAGGGCACCTCTCAAACTCTAGTGGTGGAGGGGGATTCTCGAGTCAGTAAACTCAATACTGACAAAAATGAGCAAACTGATGAATTCATGGCGAGTGAACTCACAATGATTTTTATTCCAAGAAACCATCAATACTTTTTCTATTGGTAGATTAATCAGAGCCTAAGCCTGCTTGTCTGTAAAGATAAGATCTTGGGAAGCATACTTGCAAAGGACAAGAATCAAGTCATCTTTAAATGAATTGTTTCTAGCTATTTGATGTGACACGACAAACAGCTACCCCCAATCCATAAAGCGGTAACTCGCTATGCAACAGTAACATGCATATGTCTAAGCCATCAACAATCTTTGATATATTTGTATTTGGAAAGAGTAATTTTTTTGTATTCCCTCGCTGCACACTTAGTCAATATGTTTATATCTCAATTTCAAGAATTTTTTTTCCACTTTTTGGATGGTATCCATCAAATTTAAACAAATTCATACAACCCTAAACCTATGGGCCAAACAAACTCTGTTGACCTCATGGAAGGCTTGTATGTTTCTTCGAAAACAAAAAACTAAATAAAAAGTTAGAAATCAAATCTATCAGTTGTGTACATATAGTAAGTGCATGGAAGTTTATGGGAGAGGCTATGATATTCGAGTACATCTCATATGACTTGTTTTGAGGAGCCATTGAGGCTCGTTGGGAAAAGGGATTGCTCCCAATTCCACTCAAAACCAAATAAAATGCGAGAAATATAAGGGTATGATGATGAAATCCAAGTGGAAACATTACCACGATCAAGAATAAGAGCTTGATTCCAGCTCCAAAGGAAAAACATGTCAAAGGACAAGCAACTGGCCGGCTTCCAGACAATTTGCTACAAATCACACTAGTGGCAGAATCTAGAAAATGAGGAAGAATCCAGATTTTGTTGCTTTGTTTGTCTCAAATGAGTAGTTTTGTATACAAGTATATTTCTTAAGGTATTCAGCTTGGAGTGTTGCAATCAAGAAAATAAGATAGTTTAGTGCCCCACTGCAATGTCACTTCCAGTCAGTTTAATAATCATTGGCGACTACGGAATTTGGCACCATTTTTTTTACAATGAATAGGCACCTTACTTTTCCCATATATTTTCTGCCAGTTTTGTTATGCGAAAGCTTACACTGAAATTTTGCAAGTAATAGCTGACCAGGATATTAAGCAAAGGATTTACTTGCTGAAAGTCGAATTTCCAGCACCAACTGTACACCGAGCAGACAAAATGCCTCAATTCACCGTTCCTCTGAATTGAACTTGTTCCAAGCTTCCTAAGATACAAGGAAGACACAAGTCAGATGATGCATTTAAATTAATAAAACAGTTTAATAGTTGGATTTCAGTTTTTTACTGCCCATAAAGGAAAACAACACGTTAGCACTAGAATATCTCTTTTGGAATTGAAATTCAGGTTGCGGGCAATTGCTATCCTTACACATACCAAGTTTTTCACGTTGCAGTTAAAATCAAAAATAGCAAATAAAGAATATTATATCGGTATTCAGCTTTCTCTAATCAATCCTCCATAAAGAAACCAGTGGCAATGAGTAGAATTGCAGCAATTCCATGAAATAAGGTCCAGATAGCAATCTGGTACTTGAGACAAGTGCAGCATGCAAGGGGTAAGCTTTTCTAAACCACTTATTCTGGAGATCTTTATTGGCTTCATTATGCTGTTAATTTTTTTTTTAAATGGATCAGCTTAAAATTTGAGCTTATGAAAAATGTACTATTATAGATTGAATACTCATGTTCTTAGGAATTACTTTTCACTTCACAATTATTAGTCATTAGAAAGAGAAAAAGTACAGAAAAAGAACAATTTGGATTGTGATATTGAGCTTTCTAAACAGCCTTAACAATATTAAAACTTCAGAATGATAATACCAATTTGCACTTCATTAGACTTTTAGTGAATTTAAGGGCCCATTTGGTTTTATTTTCATTTCCATCGTTTTTCAAAATGTCGGAAAGTAATTAGTGGAAATGAGTTGAAAATAAGTTTGTATTTAACTAAATTGTTGGAAAAATAATGATTATGTCAGTTTTAGTAGGTTGTGGGTGGAAAAAATAAAAATAATAGAATAAAGAGAGAAGATATATAGATTATTGAGGAATGTCTTTTGAAAATAAAAAATGAAAATGATGTCGAGTGACAATGTATAAAAAGTGAAATGTTTCATTTTTGAAATAATAGAAAATTTGAAAATAGGCTATGAAAATGAAACCAAATGGACCCTAGAAACTTGGGGGGAAATTGGAAAATACATTCATCTCCTATGCTATCTGATGTAATAGAATTCCAAATTTTTCTTCTCCTCATATGTCTCACTCTCATACACATTGTATACAGGTACTTGTGCAAAAGAAGAAGCTTGCAACACTACCGCCAACATATGTCTCAGTGACCAAGGAGATCATCAAACACACAAATATCAAATTTATGCTTCAAATTCTAAACGGAATATTGCAAACAAAGATTATTAGTTCAGAGTTCGTATCAAGGAAAGAGGAAGAGTTTGTTGAAATGGCACTCTTAGCAAACTAAAATTTACCCCTACGGCACAGTTTACTGATGTATCTACTTCATATGATATTGTCCCAGAAAACCAACAGTGGATAAATGTAAGCTATTATTAATTCTGAAAAATTAAAAATAACTTGCTACAAACCTTTAGAAGATCAAAAACCTTCTCACAAATGTACTTTTGCTGAATTGTTGCACCACGTTGTTGTAATTTGTCAGGGTGGACACAGAGAGTGGCTTTCCTGTAAGCTTTTTTCACAGCTGCAGAAGTTATAACTTCAGTTAACGGAACTGGCTGCCAACCGCTATCCGGCCCAAGAATCTGTCAATGGGATAAATTCAAAATCCATATAAACGTCTTAATTAAAAACGGATAACTAGCATTAGCATCTATTACAGTCATCAAATGGATATGATAGGTGATTTGTAGCAAAATTCTAAGCTAATTATCTTTATTATGTTCAACATGCTCACAAGGCACCAATCCCTAAGGAGAGCACAATGAAGTTAGCACTTTCATTTATTAGCTTTCTTTATCCACCTACATTAATTTTATTGTGTGTTCAGCTATCAACTAGCATGTCATTGATTCACAAGGAATATGCCTATTCAAGCCAATAAGGTATCAAATACAAGTAAGAAAAACCAAGGAGTAGGAGGATGAAGGCAAAAGATAGGAAAAAAGGGGTAGTTAATTATGCAATTAACAGCCTATTTCTTGAATCATAATGAATTACTTGAGTGTATACTCTTTGTGATTTGTATGTAGATGCCTTTTGAAACACTAAGGAGAAGTGAACAAAAGGCTCTCCACTAAAAACAACAGTCTTAACTTCATTTACACTTTGAATCTTAGAGAAAGTCAGAACAAGGAATGGGAACATCTTGGAAAATAACATATTAAGGTTCAGGAGTAGATTGATCTAGAAGAAAACTAGGAAAAAATCAAAGAAGAGATAATCCTCAACTGCTCTGTTAAGTTAAAAATAAGGGTAAACAACAGAAGCACTAAAAGGAGTAAGTTTGAACACTGTGTCTCTGCCACTCTTCTCAGTTCCCACAAACCAGCCAGAGAAAAAATAAAAATATGACTAAAAGAAATAGCAGCATAAGATCAACCTACATCTATCAAATCAACAGAAACATCATAAAGTGCTAAGCCAATAATATCTGAGATAAATGCGTCAATCACGTCAATCATACAAGTCCATGTGTGAGTATGATAAGTGATTACCATCGTGAAAATTATTTAAAGCCAACCAAAGCAGAAGTAAAACTGACTTTGGCAACAGTTAATATGCCTTAACATGTGTGCACAATATATTAACATCAGCTTTTGTGGAAGAGGTGATGCGGGCATGGTTGACAGATATATTAGCGATATCTCCTGGTTTTGCTAAATTGCTGTTTCTTTAATGTGCAGATATGTAGTGACTTCAACTGTTTAGCTTCCTTCACTCTTTGCAAGTACCAATAAAGAATGAAATTGAATCCTGTATGTACTTTCTATTTTCTCTGAATCAAAACAGATCGTTAGCCTGAATTCTAGGGCACAAATTCAAAGACAACATGCCCAAAAACCTTCCACGAAACCCCAAGACCATTCAATTTACCCCTTTCAGTTTTTGCCCTCTATAAATTTACCTTTCTCATGCCAGAAGAGAGAACAGAGTCCATGTCATGTTAATAATAGGATGGAATAAGAACTAGACAAACAAGGGACAATCAGTATTGGTTTAACACAAAACGCAAATCATATGCTCAATTTATTCATAAAAATAACAGGAAACAACATACATATTGCAAAGTTGAAAGCAGTGCTCGAAGGTTTCCCTCTTTTCCGCTTGACCATCTCTTGACTTCAGCATCCAAAGCTTCTGCAACTCTCTGCAGAAGTACTTTCTATAAGATGATATGCAACCTCAGATAATATATAAGTATCCCACAGAATAAAAAGAGTGCATACATTTCTCTCTTCTCTTTCTTTTTGCGCGAGAAGATCACGCCTGTTTTTCTCGGCTAGGGCATTCGCCTGAAATTATGCCAAAATTAAAAGAAAAACCCAGCACCATAAGAAGGAAATGAGACAGATATAAAAGAAGACACGCACTGCACGCTCAGCTGTTCTTCTGTATCTCTCTAACCGAGCTTTACACCTCTGAGGTGATTCACATTCAGCCCCTACGAAGTTTTAATATCTATAAGCAAACAGCTTCAGGAGCAATAAACATCTTTTTGCTTTCACAATGAAATCCTTTGTTTGCAGTGGATAGAACTAACATACAGTAAGATATCAGACATAAACACAATAACTTGCAAAAGCATATCCCAGTGAGATCCATAAAACTATTGCTCATCTGAATATATGTTGCATACCAACATGTGCTGAAGAATATGAATATCGCAAGCCTTTCGAGATTCCAGTACTTTGGAAGTGAAGGTCCTGTCAAGCCAACAAAATCACACCAATGGCCAATCAACATGCAACCTAGCAAAAAATGCAATGAAGCTTACTCACAGCTGACAAATAGCTTTGTCTTGTATCAGCAGATCTGAAAGAAGCTGAAAACCTATCTGGAACAGATCTTTCTACATGATCATGGACATCAGATGCAGCCTTCTGAGCCATTGATCTTTCAACAGCCCGCTGCCGAGCCTCTGCAGTTGCTCTCTCTACTGCAGCTCGCTCTGCCCTGAGCCTAGCCTCAACAGAGGCCTTTTCCAATCTTTCTCGAGCCCCAGCCATGGCTCTTTGCCTTACTTCAGCAGTAGCTCTCTCCACTGCAGCTCTCTCTGCTCTCTCACGAGCTTCAGCATATGATCTTTCACGAGCTTCAAGAGCTGCTTTATCAACAGCCATCCTGTCCTTTTCTCTTTCCCTTTCCCGCTCCCTTTCTTCTTCTATTTTTTGCAAATGTTCATTTTCCAGCTCAGTTTCCCTTCTTATTCTTTCCCCTACTCTTTGGTCTTTCGCAGCAAGGTTCTCTTTCATATTCTTGTCCTTCCTTTCAGTTCTTTGGTTTGTATCACTTTCAACCGAACAAAGTGTCTCATCACTATGTTCCAACAAAGATGAAGCATCTTCCACCTTCCTTCCATTTATGAGAGACTCTCTGGTCACTTGACATGGAGTGAAGTTATCCTTGATATCTACCCTGTTGCCTATAAATTGTGTTCCTTCCATCTTTTGACCTCTATTATCTCCAGTGGACATTATCTTCCCAGTCTCATGACTATTTTCCAATGCGTAGGATATTTTATCTGGCATAACAAGTGAAATCCCCATGCCACTGCCACAATTATCCGAATCTGTCATCTGCTTAGGTAAACAAGGGGGCACCACCATATTCTTTCCCAGACTATGAGTGTTTTCATCCTGTACCTCATCTTTATTCTTGCCAAATTCATTGAATTTTCCTTCAATTGGTGTATCATCCATTCCAAACTCAGCTTCATATACACTACTGTTAGGTTCAGTTTTCAACTTCCCATTTCCTTCAGATGAAAATGCTGCTCGAGTTAATTCCAGGATTTGAATATTATGATGCCTCCCCAAAACCTTAGTTGCAATTGGTTGATCAAGTTTACTTCCTCCATCAAATACCTTCAATTGCTCCTCTTCGATGAGGTCATGACCATCCAGGTCCCATTTTACTTCTCTCTCCTGTCCATTCTTCTCAATGGGCTCAATTTCTACAGCATGTCCACTCAGTTCTTCCTGCACACCAGTATCTCTACTCAAGTTCATAATGCCTTTTGTTTCAAAACCTTCTCCCTCACTCCATGCTTTGGTCTTAGCTATTCTAAATCTCAAGTCATCGTCTCCTATTCCGGAAGCATCTCCATTTCTCTCTTCAATTATCTCCCTTTGATGAACTAATTTAAGAGCAGGTTGAGGCTGTTCGTGTTGACCTGGCTCATTCACTTTCTGCTTACTAACCTCGAAAAGCCTCTTCTTGTCTTTCTCAACTTCGAAAACAAGCTGTTCATCCCCACTTTTTTCATGCCCAGCAACCATGTATAACTTCTTTTCACTCTCTGCATGCTTCTTAGCCTCTTTAAGGATCATTCCATTCTCTTTCAGCTCGTGAGCCTCTTTCAGTTTGTTCATATTTTCTTTTCGAGAAGCCCCACTGAGTTGCTGCGGAGTTTCTTCAGGTTCTGTTCTCTCCTTTACTATTTCTGTTGTTTCTGCAACCTCCACATCTTCAAGTCTTCTCTGACATTCTTCCCTCAGAATATTTTGTTTATGTTTCCTTCTATTCTGTTTTGTTATTTGAGCATCTAGAAAACTTTTCTGAATATCCATTCTTTTAGGGGATGCCTTCAGTTTGGATGTAGCTTCTACTTCACTCAGACTGCCCTCAGCTTCTGGGCGCCCCTCTACAGATTTCCTATGGTCTATTTGTATCGTTTCACTTTCCCCAAGTTGCTGGGAATTTTCTGGTATCATCTTAATTGAATCATATACACAGGTCAGTTTATTTGGTATTACTTTTTCATGAAACCATTTTTGATCGCTGAACCTTGTGTTTGGTATTTCCTTTTGCTGCTTCTTACCCCAGTCATAATGCTCTTTGGTCATTTCAGGATGATTCCTTTCTTCATCCCATTTAGGAGCTTCCTTTGTCACCTTAAATTTCCTACTGTCTTCTTTCTGTTTAAGTGCATCAGTGTCTGTTGTCCTCCGATGTCTATAAGCATCTTGATTCATATGTTGCATCAAAGTATCATCCTCAACCGTATCAAAGGCCTGACTGGATATATTTTTTTCAATGACCTCAAAATATTCTGTTGCTTCCATCCATGCATCAGCCCCAACAGAATTAAAATTAGTATAGTTACAGTATTGAACTCCTCGGGACCCTGAAGTTTCTTCGGTGCTCTTTGTTGATACTACCATGTCTTCAGTAACAGGTGCTGAGACTGTGGTTTCTTTTCCATGCGATTGAAGCATTTTCTCATCCTCAATGCTGCTGCCTACCCTGACAGACTTGTTTGTTTTTTCTTCTGCTTGCACAGTATTATGGCTTTGGATGTCCTTTCTCTCAATTGATTCCTTAGAAGATAAGGTAGCATCTACTTCCACATCAAAGAAAAGGTTTGCACTGTCATCTGCCACACGCTCAAAGGCATAACTTTTAGAAGCCTTGAGTATTGAATTGGATCTGTCACATTCTCCCATTTTAACACCTAAGGCAGGTGGAGGTCTTGAAGGTGGCGGCAATCTCGAAGGCTTAGTTCTAAGACTGATATCAGAGACAGTCACAAATGGATTATCCTCTGGAGAAGTAGAATTTTTATGTATTCCTAAAGGGTTGAAATCATTTTCATGTGCATTAAAGCCAATATGTAAGGGGTTCGATAAACACTTCTTATAGTGTTTTTCTTCCATAACTCTTCCTCCAAATTCTGTACTGTGGTTGATGTCATCATTCACATGCTCGGAGCAGTGCTCATCTTCTCCATTCCAGGAAACAGGACTTTCATAATGAGAGCAAGCACATTCAGGAACAGCACTAAAATTAGTTACATGACTATTCCCAGTTAACAGTGTTTCCATATTTCTCTGACTAGACTCGTTATAGGATACATAGAACTGCTTAATGTTTTCCAATGAGTGCTGAACGTCACCATCTGGTAGCTTGTGACTCTTATCAGAACCAGCCAGAGGATCTAATTCATCTGAGAGAGACCCACTTTGAGCTGGGCTCCTATGACAAAGGATAGCCAAGAAAACATTTCTCAATTAGAGTATTGCAAAACAAAATTTCTTTAACTGAGTAAAAAATTGAAAATATAAGAGCTTCATAAAATAAATGCTGCCACCAGCATAGCTAAGGGATGGTTTGTCTATGTTTCCAAATTCAATTTTTATTTTCAAAACTTTTATCATTTGAAAAGTTAGTTTGAGAAAGTGAGTTGGACATAAGTTTATATTTGGATAGTATGTTGGAAAAGTATATAGGATTTAATAAATTGTAGGTTGGAAAGAGATAATAATAATAAAAAAGGGAGAGAAAACATAGAGGTCATAGGCTTGTAAGTTAGAAAGAGATAATAAGAAAATATATAGGTTATTAAAGAAAAGATAAGATTATTAAAAAATATGTTTTGAGATGAAAATTATGATAAATTATTAACTATACATTCCAAATAGTGAAAATGAATTTGAAAACATAAACAAACAGCGCTAAACATTTTTAGCTGATTAATTCTTCATTAAGACGGACCGAATTTTACATCCCATGTTAGTAGTAAATTAAAGTGCATAATAACCATTAGCATTCCTTCACGCTTTGGGTAAGCTGAAGCAATAGTTTAAGTAAAACGACTAAAATGCACTATCAGGATCCCCGTCACATTCGATACCATTTCTTCTTCTCTCTCACATACTCAAGTCACTGCACATCATACGAAGTCAACCACAGCCTTAATTCAAATACTAGAAGATTATTATCCTCAAATTCTACAAAGATAAACTAGACCAAAAAAAACAGAAGTGAAAAAGTGATCAACTTTATGGATAATGTGAGTACTGAAGAACAAGTGTGCATACCATGGCTCGTCAGATGATTCATATCCGCCGCTGGACTGCCCGACCAAATCCTCAAACGACGCCGTAAAAGCCAAGCCTCCAAAATCCCCGAAAACCTCAGTATAGTCGAAAGCTGGGCTTTGGACGTCGAAATGGAGGTCGGAGTCGTCGGCGATGAGCGGGAGATCGAGCACAGGAATGGAGGAAGATCGGGAGGCGTGAAAGCCTCCGAAAATCTCGGAATAGTCCTCAAGTCGCGGGGCCAGAGTGGGGAGACCGAACTTCGGTGGGGTACCGAAAACGTCGTCGTAAACGGACTTGTGAGCAGTGAATGCGGCATTGGAGTTAGAGGAGAAGCTCCGCTTGGGAAGTGAGTGGGAAATGTTTTCCATGGGGGAAGTGAAATGGTATTTCCTTTCCGTTACTTTTTCTTTTGTTTTCTTTTTTAAGTTTTTGTTGTTTCTGGATTTGAACTTCGTAGTTGGTGGTGCACAGGGAAGAGGAGGGGAAAGAGAAATATGGAAGGAGGGGCAGGATGGGGAACGGAAATTGGGGTTTAAGAATGACAAAACTTGGGGCCGGGTCAGGTGTCGGGAGTGGGCCCGCCCGTATGCGGATGTTGTCCCTTCCAATTACATTTATGACCTTGTTCACTTGAAAGAGCTCCGCCTTTTATTTAGTCCAACAGTGTTATATACTAATATACACACATCATCGCAGCCAATGCCGTGATCAAGTGTTATTATTTCACCAAAAAAACAAAAAACCAAAAAACAAGTGCTACCTACTTAAATCTAAGAAGAAAAGAAATTAATTCTGACATTATACAAATTTGTTTTATGTTTAAAACCTCATAATTATAATAGAAGTTAGAATTTCAAATTTATTCTATCCCATTATAAAATTGATTATAAGTTTTAAATGAGAAACTGAAATTTTTGGACACGGTTGGACTTTTATCAGTAAAAGTACGTCAAAATTGAGCACAAATGGCATTAGTATAGAATCTACTATCATACTATTGACGTGAATAAATCGCAGTAATAAATATTGGGCAGTCTATAGAGCTAATTGAGGTAGGATATTTGTTGGCAATTGCCTTGTTTGTAAAGCTAAGAGCAGCTCAAGTATGAGTCACATGACCATTTTCTTCATTCATTGTGTTCGATTATTTTTGGTCATGATTAGATGCTGCCAAGTGCTACACATATACTTGTTTCTGCTACCTTATTCCTTCACTGGTTTGATTCAATCTCTGTATAATCAATATTGTCATGTGCTATATATATGTATCTTACATCAAAATTTAGGTACCAACCACATTAATTTTCTATTCTTATTGTCATTCTCATGGAATGTGGGCTGCAAGGATTATGTTGTGCACGTTGCCTCTATTCAGACAGCAACACTTAAACCATGTGATTAATTATTCATCCGTCTGCGTAGCCAACGACTTCATTAATTATATTGGGTTCAAGTTTAGTTCTCTGCTTAACCATTTGACACAAATAGATAAAGACAAATTATTTAAGAAACATTTACAAAATGGCCCAAGTCTCATTGTTATGTTATTGATTTATATTTCAAAGGATTATCACAAATTATTTGACACTACAAAAGTATTCATAACTATATGATCTTTGTCATATTCAAAATTTTCCCATAGTTGTCTTCGGTTATTAGAAGAAAAAAAAAGGCAGCATTGGCAGTTGAAAGTTTAGGTGTGCAGTTTTTAATGAATTTCAAGGAATGGTAGGACATGTGTTTGACGTGCAATGGTCTTACAAAAATGTTATACAATAAACCGTGCAGAATTTGGCTAATCAATAGCTATTGGCGAACGTTATGGTACAGACAACACACTGTCAAATTTGATATTTATATCTAAATTAGGTTACTTTGGTATTCAAACAGTATTAATTATGATATAGGTACTAATATGGGATAACCCAACATCAGTTTTATTAAGCACAATAGGCTAACAGGCCCATCAAACCCAACATCAGTTTTGAAGCTAATCCATTTGACAACATCTACCTAGTCGAGTAAAATATAATCGACCGTGCTCAACGGGATGCATTGCTTATTCTAGCTTGTTCCGCCATGGGCCAAGTCGATTAGTTAAATGGTCGACTAGCTAGGTCTGGTCGACCGTTGTCAACCTCAGGTCTCTTTCTCCAGCGCTAACTCAAATCTACGTCGCATTTATTATTCTGACAGGCATCATGCCTCCACATTAATGACACGTGATAGTTGGTTCAGTCACTGCCAACTTTGCCACCAACCCTGTCGCCACCTTTGGTAGAGAAGCGTCTACCAGAGGTACTGTTCACCTTGGAAAACAGGAGATTGTACCACTTGAAACAGTATCAAAATATTAAATAACCATTAACCCTCCAATAAGGACTAAAGCCCACTTCACTGATAGGGGCACCATGGATAAATCACACCTAGAGAAGGCTATAAATACCTCATATCCAACCACACTTTAAGTAATACCAAATACATTATAATCTCTCCATACTCTATTCGATTACTCATCTCGACCAGAACTAACTTGAGTATCGGAGTACCTTAACCAGGGACACCTCGGCTAGTTTAATGTGTGTTGATTGTTGCAGATCTCAAATCTCGAAAAGAACACAAGTTGAATTACTCGACCTCTTTGATCGAATATACCCCAAATAGTTTCCCTTTTACTATATACAGTTTTATATCTCATCATGTACAATTTAATTCTCATTCATTGTGTGTAAGAATAAAAGTGAGTTTTTTATTTTCACCTATTTTGTACTCACGACAACCCACCATTAGCCAAATGTAATAAATAAATAGTCCTTGCATTGTTTTCATTACTCAGGTTCACTTCTTTATTGTGCAAAAGAAAAAAAGGTAGAAAGAAAGAAAAGATTCAAAGAGAAAAAGGAAAAAACAAATGTTTCCGTAAGAAAGACCAGATTCAAAGACTCTTTAATCTAATTAGCAGTAACATATATTTTGAATGTTTCTTTTCTTTTAGGAAAGAAGATTTTGGTCTTATTCTTCTAGATTAAACTTAATTTGTTAATCATGGATTTGCCGTGTTATATATTGTCTGGGCATCCCACTTTTGCTGTTTTTGTTAGAGGAAAAAGAAGATGGCTAGACCATAGCTCGAAGTCAAGGTTCGCTCTATCTTTAGCTGAAAAAAGCAATAGTTTTAATTCTCTAAATTTTGAAGGCCTTCTATATGTATTTTTTTCTATATTTTAGGTCTTAAAAATAAAAATATAAAATTTATTTTTTTATTTTACATTATAGACCTAAAAAATAAGATTTTTAATTTAAAAGCCTCGTGTGTGTGTGTGTGTATATATATATATATATATTTCTTCTTCAAACAACTTAGGCATAAAAAATGTAAGGCCTTCAATTTGGAGGTCTTATTAGTAAAACTTACAATAAAATAATTAATTAAATATAATTAAAGTATAAATTTAAATTTTATTACTTTTGATTCTCCTAAATCTCCACTCTCCTTTTAATTCTTATTCTTATACTTATCAAAATCCTATCTCACTCATTCTTTTTTAATACTGATCATTAAAAAATATTAGAGTTAATTCTCTTTTACTATAAATTAAAGATTTATTTATTAAATTTATTTTTCTTCTTTTGAGATATGTTTTTCAAATTTGAAACTGATAAAACTGTCAACGTCTTAAATAAGATATAATGGGTTAGTTATGCTATCAATTGAAAAAAAATATTAAGTGAACTTAAATTATACAAATATAACAAATAATTATGCATTTCAAAAAATAGAAAATAAAATTATAATTATAATATTTTATACAATTTTTTTTATAAAATATGAAATAATTATTAAAAAGATATATATTAAATAATTAATTTTTTATTATATATTAAAATTTTCATTTTTATATTTCACCTTAAACCTTTAATTTTATCAAGGTAGCCCTGCTTACAGTTTGCAAGCAAATACACAGTTATTTACAAGGTTTTCGTACGACAAAGAACCAACCCCTTCGGGTCCATTCTGTTGCCCACTTTAGATAAAGTTATATATGGGAGTGTATGTATGTACGGAACTGTATGCACATCGATATGTGTGTATGTGTGTATATTTTTCTTTCTGTCTTCTTTGTTTTGGTTTTGGGTATGGCGTGGGTGGGGGAGAGGTGGGGTTGATTTGTTTTGTCGGATGCATAAATTCAATGATTCATTTGATATGGTCAACAAGAAAAATATGAAGCAAGCAACGTATAGAGCAATTTTTATAATCTTGAAATGTAAGAATTGATGGATAGATGAGAGAGATTTTACAATTAAGAGTATTTTAGAGAAGGAAGATGATTGCATTGAAAAGAAGCAGCATTATTATGATTATTATTTATGATTTACTATTATAGATAAGCAAGCATGCCTGTCTTTGTGTCTGTCTTTGCCTCCTACTCAAGCTTCATTATAGGTTTAAGTCATTTAATGATTTCTTATATATATATATATATATTATATCTATTTAGATATAGGTGTGTCTATGTGTGTGTGTGCCTGCTCATAGGATAATCTTTATTCACGATCTCTACCAAACTTTAATGTCTTTTTAAAATCTTTTAATTAATTTTCACTAGTTAAAAATAAAGGATAATTACAAGAGTCTTCCATGAGGTTTGGCATAAATACAAGTAGATTCCTTATAGTTTTGAAAATTACAACTATGTCCCCTAAAATTAACTTTCATCAAAAAATTATGACAAAAAGTGCGAAAATATTTAATTATCCTAAATTGTTTAAAAAAAAAATATAAAAAATATAAAATTTAAAAGACTAAAATACTCTCTCTTTTTCCTCCAAATAAAAAATTATTTATATATTTATATGTATATGCATGCACATATATAATATATATCACATATATATACACATATGTATAATAAAAATATATATCATGCATTTATATACACTTTTTATATGTATATAACACTACATGGCATTCGCTGGTCGAATCTAAGCCAAATCTAGCCATTTTGGTAGCCAATCATAGTCGATGCCATGATTGGTTGCAATGTGGCTCTACCTTTCAAGGCAGCTATCGTGGTTGGTAGTTGATGATGGCTACCATGACAAAGTGGAAATAGAGGTTGGGGATGAGTGGGGTAAATGATGAGGAAAAAAATTAAAATAATTTTAAAATTAATTGTGTAAATAAAATTGTTAAGATTATATTCTTAATCATTTTAATATTTATGAAATTTTATTTGTATTCAAATATATAAAAATTTATTATATTAGTTAAAATGATTAAAACTCATTTAAGAAATCAAAAGTTTGTATCTTTTTAAGAATTATCTTAAAATTGATTATGTGTCTCAAATTATTTAAATTCTATTATTAATTATTTAATATTTATAAAAGTTTGCTAGTATTTTAATATATTGAAATTTATTAGAGTAATATGAAATTATTAATATTCTATTAATTTAAGAAATAATAATTTTTCGTTTTTCTTAAGAATTCTTACCAAATCTTTTTAAATTATTGCAATTTGATTTTAGTTAATCATTTTGAAAATATTTGATACAACTTGAAATGGAGCGATGTCCTTTCTAAAAGATAGCTGAGTGCCAGTTTGTGTTATTAGGAATGCTTGTAGAGAGATCTACTCTTCTCGAAAGTTCTTCCACCCAGATAAATTTGGCAAATGATTTCTTGTGTCTTGTTTCTCTTTGGGACTTAGTATTAATTGATTTTAGTTTTGATGGTTTTAGACCCATTAAGATTTTTCTGTTTCTTGGCAAGCTTGACTTGCCATTTGGGCTCTTTGGCCCATTATTTAGTTATTTAATTTTAGGTTGATTTATCATATTTAGTCAAATTATTAGAATGTCCTTAGATCCATTTTTAGTCACATTATTAAGCACCCTATTTTAAGTGGAAAATTATTTATTTTATACTGAAAATATAATCTAAGTTTAATTCAGTAAATTTATCTTATGTTAATTTTAGTAATTATCCTTGGCATAGGAGTTTGTGAAAGGTGAGCTCCTATGAGATGGAGTCCTAGGAGGTGGACTCCTACGATGTGGACTTGTTGGGACCTAAAGAGTTAACAAAAAAGAACTTCATCTTGGTTAAGAAAAGAAAGAGGAAAGACAGTTCCATTAGAAGTGCGCGTGGAGTTAATGGCGTGTCTTAAGAGATTTGGTAATTTCAATGTAGTCTTCATCTAAAGACTTAACTGAATTCCATATATCAAATATTGACGAGATCAAAAAGGTCTTGAGGCACACCATCATGGAAGGCTTACGTGCCCCGTTGTTGGAGTTTTGAGAGCCCACCGTCAAGGCAACAATTTTTTTTTTAACTTACTTTTGTTTGAACATTTTTTGCTAAATTTGTGGTGGTGCAATGCCTTCAAGGACTATTATGGGACTTTGAAAATTTTAGGCAATGAAGCATGATGGTTACGTCACCATGTTCATGGAGATGGAGCGAGTGTAAGCATGATGTGTGATAAATTTGTCTTAGGGTGGCATGAAGGTCCCCTTTTTAGCATTTTCGTCGACTTATCTTACATTAAGTAAAATTGAGGAAAGTTATTTTCATGCTCAAGGTGAGCATAGACTAGGTGTCAAGAAAATTACGAATTTACTTATAGATTTTTGTGAAGCTTCATAGTAGGTGCCTAACGACATGCGAAATTGTTGGACTTAGAGAATTTCCAATGAATATCTCTTTAGTGTTGAAGCATTGGAACCTTCAATGTGGACTTCCTTTGCTTGATGGTGTAGGTGTTTCTGGAGATGGTCTTTAGCAAATGTATTGAGAATAATTGCCATGGACTCTAGAAGGGAGCTGATAGTAGACTTTTTCAAGATGCCCCATACTCCTAATAGAAGTCGATAAAGGACTTTTTTAGAGGGTGACCACCACATACCTCCCCAGGGCTTAATAGTGGGATTATGTCAGCTACCACATATCCTAAGGGGGGCTTTATACTTAGATTACATCCTATGACTACCACGTATTCTTTACACTCCTCAAAGAGCCTTATATGGGTTTATATCTAAATATACTTCCAAATACTCCTTAATTTCTACAAAATTCAAAGTTGTAGAAGAGACACAATATGTGAAATATGAAAAAGTTTGCATTACATAGGAAAATATCAATGAGAAGTTAGCATCGTCCCTAAGTGGTTTGGTTTATTCAACTTTAAAAGAAAATGAAAGTTAAAGTAGAGACAAATTAAAGTAAACACTAATTGTGAAGAGGTGTCATTGACAACATGTTCTAGTCGTTGCCAAGTACATCTTAAGGTGTGCATGCATCCACAATGCTAATGTTCAAAGCATGTATTTGCTTGTGTCTCATTTGGCTGGTCCTCCAAATGTTACTGATTTGATTTTTGCTACAAGAGGTTTATTGGGGTTGTGGCGGTATTGATGTTATTTGAGCTACTTGATCTCTGCCCACAACCCCTTGCGTTTTTTCCCTCCAGGCTGGACCTCTCATAAGGTGTGAACTCTTTGAGGTGTCCTCTTCAAATTATTTCCTCTATTTCATCTTTCAATTAATAACAATCATTTGTAGTTTGTCCATCAACACAGTGATGGGGGCATCATTTGTCTAGTTTTGACTTCTTTGGTCAATAAGGGTTCTTCATGGCAATCATTGGATGAGATTGCATTATCACTCGAGATATGGTATAGGGTATATGTATGGCAAGTGCACGAGAAGCGTACCTTTTCAATTGCTATTCTTTTTATGGCCATCATACTTTTTGTCACACATAAAGAGCTCATTGGCTCAAGTGATATTGAGCTCTATTTTCATCAAGAAGTAATTCAGGTCTTGTTGGGGGTCTTCAATTTCATCATCTTTCGATAGTTAGGTTATCCTTATTTTACTGGGAAGTGCTTCTACTAGGACTGCTAATAATGATAGACTACTCCAGTGAAGATAGACTATTCTTGTGAAGATAGACTACTCCTTGGGGAGATAATGATAGAAGGACAATATTCACTTCCTATTCTTTCGAATAGCCATAGCACCAAGGAAGGTGCTTGAACTCCAACATAGGTGGGTGCCACATTTAATGGAGTTTACTTTGGGTAAGGAGTGCTTGTCTCCTCGGTGGTGGACAAATATGCTATTATTTTAGGGTACCTACAGTTGATGAAAAAGTTCTAAAGAGAAACATCATACCAATGTCTCCCATGTAATAATGAAATGAACTGGTATCTAGTGAACCACGTTATGGCATGCTTGATAAGAATGGTGCAAAACAACTTGCAAGACATAGGTTTACTCAAGTTATAGAGCTTTCCTTTCTTACCAGAAAGTTGTCAAAGTGCTCTTAAGAATCTACAGTGCCATCTATCATACTTTATTAGTTTAACTATCTCCACTCCCAGAGAAAGCGATTATGCTCAATGGTTGAAGTAGAAAGATTCTACTGAGGGAAAATGGCTACTAAAGGATAAGGTTGGCTTCTTACTCCTCCGTGTGGTTGCAATGTTGAAAGATGTGTTTAAACTCCAATGTTTACTGGCACATGTAGGGTAGATTCTATCCTTATTGAAAAGTGAATATCTCCTTACTGGGATAAAAGGAATGAGTGGCGTCACATTCCTAGATAACTCTTCGTTTAATTCTCTTTAGGGAGGACAAAGCCCCCCCAACTCCAATGTAAGGATTGTTGCAGCTCCTGAAGGATACACTTCTCAATGTATTAGGTATCTTGAGTATTGCTCTCCAGTAAGGTCCTTAGTATCTACTGTGTCATAGGAAGGCTAGGATCCAACATGAGGTATCTGCAACTCATGTGTCTTAGCTAGTGTAGGTTGTACATTAGGGGGCTAACTCTAGCTTCAACCGTGGTAATACCTCTAGTTGAGCTAAAATGTCAATACGCAGGAGTGGGGATACGATTTTTAGATAGGCATGGATGAAATTAATGCACCTCCTTTATTCCTTATTGGTTTTGGGTAGTAGCACTACACAAGTTGGCCATTCTTGAGTATTGGGGCAATTGTACTCTTTCAGTTTGTTGTAGCTTTTTAAGCACAAATTTTTTTTTTGCAAAAATTAAAATTATGAGACAAGAAAAGTTGGTATAAATCAAAAAATCTATTTATTGAAATTTATGATGTGGATTTTATCCTTAATTTGATCATCTAATTCTTTCTTTCTAAAGATAATATGGAGGTTAGATGAGCTTCGTGACAAATGCCTTGAACACTATAGATCTTCTTGAATTTAACTTAGAGAAAATAATGCTAATTCGAGAGCTTTGCACTTTACTCTTGAATCAAACACTTGGATTTGATGAGCTTTATGAAGAACACCTTGAACGTCATGGATCTCCTTAAATTTGATTTAAAACAATGCCAATTCAAGGACTTCATATTGTAATCTCAAATCAAATCCAAGTGTTTGATTAGCTCTGTGGTGAACGCCTTGGATCTCTTTGAATTTGACTTGAGGAAAATAACACCAATTCAAAGATTTTGTACTTTAATCTCGAATTAAATGCTTAGATTTATGAGCTCCACGAAAAATACCTAGAACATCGTAGATATCCTTGAATTTGATTTAAAATAATGCCAATTTGAAGGTTTCATACTGCAATCTTGAACCAAATGCCGGAATTTGATGAGTTTTACGATGAACTCTTTGAACGACATAGATCTCCTTAAATTTGCTTGAGAGAATTGTTTGAACTCCTTCAAAGTTTTTTTCATTTGCTATGAATTATGTTGTGTCTTGCTATTGTTGTTGCATGTGGAATGAGCTTTACTTATCCTCTTTATATAAAATGCTTAATGGATGATTTCTAGATTGACTTGAACTTCTTGGATGGTTATCGTTTGTTAAGATAATATCAAATATCAAGAGATAATATCAAATATTTTTTATTTGATTTGTCCACGTATATAGAAATGCCATGTGTCACAATTTGGTTGGCCTGAAATTGCTAGGCCACACAATTTGATTTGATTGGCCGTGACACTTCATTTTTTACACTTGTCAATATTTGATTTGAGCATAAAATAAATACTAGAATATTAATTAAAATTAACTATTTATCTTTTAGAAATAAATTTAATAATTTCCAAATTATAAATAGAAATCTTAAATTAGTAGATAGTATGTTATTTTATAAGTATCACTTCTCAATTGGCCAAAAATTAATATGGTTACAAATGCCCTAACTTCAAGGCTTGTTGAAAGATGTGCCGATCTCCCACGAAAGAGGTAAGGCTTGAAGTGGTTGAGATTCTTTTTTATTTTCTGTCTATTTTTCCACATAAGTCTGCAACAAAAACATCCTCCAAGCTGCCTCCAACTATGATGTCCTTCTACAAACATACTGTATACTACCATCAAGAACTATCATCTCTTATCTTCATGGACTTAGTGGATTGCTGATACATGGAGATTTTTTATGATGATGTCCTGCCATCGACCTACATGTCCAATAAAAGAATTAAGTCATAACATAGTTCAAAGTAAATAACCTTTTGAGGGGGTATCATTTGCAATTTATACTCATGTGGGCTAAGAGCAACATGCAGTTTAGGCTCATACATCAAGGAGCATATTTAACTTGAGTAGACATTTTATACGTGTGTCGAAGGAGTCCACTTAAATTTGACAGATAATTTGTACTTATATCAAGAAGTCTATTTGAGTTTAACTTAACAGACAATTTACGCTTTTATTGAGTAGTACATAGAAGACTTTAATTTGAGAATTTTAGATAGTTTATGCTCATATTTGGGAGTATCATTGATAGTTTAAGCTCTTATCAAGAAATGCATAGGAAGATTTTAAAAGATATTAAATAGTTTATATTCGTATCTAGGAGTATTATTGATAGTTTAAGCTTTTGTTAAGGAGTAATTAGTACTTAGAACTTGAGCTTTGAATTTGGAGACTTGAAGACTTAAGTGTTGTATTTGGAGACTTGGAGCTTCGAAACTTGAGCTTTGACCTAAATATTTGGAGATTTAAGTCTTGGATTTGGAAACTTGAAGACTTGCGTCTTAAATTTTAAGACTTAGAGACTTGAATTTTGGACTTAGAAACTTTAATTTGAGAATTCTAGACAGTTTATGCTCATATTTGAGAGCATTAGGCTCTTATCAAGGAATACACAAAATTTGAAGACTTGAAAACTTTAGTCCTGGACTTGAGACTTAAAGACTTGGACTTGAAAACCTGGAAACTTGATTTTTGGACTTAAAAACTTAGAGACTTAAGTCTTAGGCTTGGAGAGTTGAAAACTTGAGTTTTGATTTGGAGACTTGGAGACTCAAGCACTTAGAATTTGGTGACTTGAGAATTTTAAATAGTTTATGCTTTTATCTGGGAGCATTATTGACAGCTTAAGCTCTTATCACTATGCACATGGGGAGACTTTAACTTACAAATTTTAGTAGTTTATACTCATATCTAGAAGCATTATTGATAGCATATGCTGTTATCAAGGTGCACTTAGAATTTAGAGATAAATGTTAACTACCCCCAACGTCTTCATTATCATCAAGATCACTTGAGTTTTCTTGTTCGTTAAAATTCATGCTCATTTCAATATTATATACATGAGTTGCCAAATCTTCAAAAGTTTTTGGTTTGATTCCTTGAAGTATGTAGCAAAAACTCCAATGCATTCATTGGATACATATATTTATGGCTGAAGCCTTCAATTATTAATCTCTATAATTACGAATTAAATTTCTTCAGCAATTAACATAGTTAGGGTTCTTTTTTCCATTGATGAGAGTTAATGAGTTTAATCATATTGATTGTCCTTCGAGTGTTATAGAAATGATTGAAGAACTTTTGTTCCAATTGCCCCCAATTATTGATAGAACATGCATCTAAATCAGTATTCCAATAAAAAGTATTGCCCTTTAATGATCTAACAAATTGCTTGATTAGATGATCTTCATATGTCCCAGTATGATTGCAAGTCTTAATGAAAATGAGCCATATGCTACTTTGAGTTGCCTTTGCCATCGAATTGTTGAAACTTTGAGGGCTAGTAATTAATTGGCATCTTCAAACCATCAATCCTTTGAGTATAAGGCTTGGAGTAAGTCATAAATGACTTAAAACTTCCATCAAGCTTTTCTTTGATAGTTCACATGATAAACTCCTTCAATGGGTCAATGAAATTTAGTCAATTAGTGGAAGCCTATAGTTTTTTTGTTACAATCTTTTCATCTTAACTGACTGTCTCTTTATGGATGTTTTGCTTTTGTCCAGACCCTCAATGTGTTTCCCCACAAAGCAACGGGCATCAACATTATCCACCTTGTCCATCAATTTAAAGATTTGAAATTTTTGCTCTTGGACATGATTCATGAGTTCTTTTATAGACCTTACCAATTCGTAAATTGTTCCTCCAAGTTTGTAGCACTTGTCACCATCACTAGTACCATGCTCAAGGAACTTGATCTTGAATAAGGAATGAATGATGTGATATTCCTTTGATCCTCATCTATCTTTATTCATATTTATAACAAACAGCAACACCTTTTCCATAGCTTCAAGTGAAGGAGATATCTTCAAAGATGATTGCAACTTTTTGGACATATTTTTTGTGATGACACCAATACTTTTTGCTTTAGTACTTGAGGAATTTGAGGTAGTAATTCTTAGTATTGTAGTTTTGTTGGCAACTATTTGATACTTTAATCTTGATAAAGAGAAGAGATAGGAGTTAGAGATTATCCTAGTGGGTGCACCAAAAATTTGTAAGCACAAATTTCTTTACTGCAAGAACTAAAATTACAAGACAAGAAAAGTCCATACAAATAAAATTTTTATTTATTGAAATTTGTGATATGGATATAATCCCTAATCTGGTCCTCTAATACTTTTCTTCCAAAGATAATCTTGAAATTTGATGAGTTCCATGATGAATGCCTTAAATAACCTAAACATCTTCGATTTGATTTGAAATATAACACTAATTTGAGAACTTCACACCTTAATCTTGAATCAAGGGGATTATTAAGTTCTACAATGAACACCTTGAATGTCGTGGATCTCCTTAAATTAAACTTGAGGAAAATAATGCTAATTCGAAAGCTTCACACCTTTATCTTAAATCAAGTGCCTAAATTTGATGAGCTCCATGATAAATGCTTTGAATGTCATAGGCCTCCTTGAACTTGACTTAAGGTAAATAATGCCAATTCGAGGGCTTAACACATTAATCTCAAATTAAATGCCTAGATTTGATGTGTTCCATGAAGAACACATCAAATGTCGTAAATCTCTTTTAATTTGATTTAAATTAATGCCAATTCAAGGGCTTCGCATTGTAATCTCAAATCAAATATTTGAGTTTGATGAGCCTTGTAATAAACACCTTGAATGCAGTAGATTTCCTTAAATTTAACTTGAGAAAAATAATGCCAATTCAAAAGTTTCACATCTCAATTTTGAATCAAACACCTAGATTTGATGAGCTCTATGAAGAACACCTTAAATACCACGGATCTTTTTGAATTTGATTTAAAATAATGCCAATTCAAAGGCTTAGTACTATAATTTTGAATTGAACATTGGAATTTGATGAGCTTTGCGATGAATGCTTTGAACGACATGGATCTCCTTGAATTTTCTTGAAAAAATTATTGAACTCTTTTAAAGTTTCTCTCATCTGCCATGACTTGTGTTGTATCTTGTTGCTATTTTTGTATGTGGAATGAGCTTTGATCACACCATTTACATAAATATTTAATGGAAGACCTCCAAATTAATTTGAACTTCCTTGATGGTTATCCTTCGATAAGATACTATCAAATATCAAATATCAAATATCTTTAATTTAATTAGTCCACATATATAGGCATGCCACCTGTCACAATGTGGTTAGCCCAAAATTTATAGGCCACGCAACTTGATTGCATTGGCCGTGACACTTCAACATTTTTCAATATTTGATTTGAGTATAAAATAAACACTAAATATTGATTAAAATTAACTATTTATCTTTTAGAACTAAATTTAATAATTTTCAAGATATAAATAGAAATTTTAAATTAACATCTAGTATATTATTTTATATGTGTCATTTCTCAATTGGCAAAAAATTAATATGTCCACAAGCTCATTCGCCCCTTTCACCTTCTCTTTGAAGTTTAGGTCTAGGAAGGCTCCTATTCTGGTAGTCCTCCAGGGATCTCCATGGTAACTCTCTAGGCTCTTCTCATGTTTTGCTTACTCATTCCTTGACTTTTCTCTTTCTACTTTGAGTTTTGGCTAGTGAGAGGTTTCTCACGTTGGCATTCTTCTTCTTTGGTTGTAATGAATAATGGTCTTAATGGTCAGTTGCTTCAGCCATAGATTAGGTAATAATGCTCTCTTAAAGGTTCAATGCTTCATGCATTTCAGGCAAAATGGGTTCTCTAAAAGAAAGAGCTTGCTGCACAAGCACTTCCTTGGGTATTGATTGCGTGTCAAAAGTATGGTCTGGTATTGGACCAGATGGTACTTATTATTGGTAACTCTTCACATTCTCTAATACTAAGGTCACCTACTACTAGGTTTGCAAGCTCTTGGCCTCGTCTACATCCTAGGCATTCCTTTTCTTTTTTTGCGTTTTCTACAAATGGCACCAAAATGATACTGCTCGAAAATGAAATGAGGTTCTTTTTGAAAGATAATTGAGTGCCAATTCGTGTTCTCAAGAATACATGCAAAGAGATTTCTTTTCTCAAGAGTTCTTCTACTCTTAGAAATTCAAAGAAATGGGAGGATTAATGATAGGTTAACTTAAAAATATTATTTTAGTCCATACTTAAGTCAATTGGCCAAAATGCTTGAAGATATTTCTTTGGCAAGTTAGAGTCTCCAACTAAGTTAGTTTGGAGTTCTTAAGTTCATTGTGGAGGTGGCCCTTATTACATGTAAAGAGACAACAATTTCTTGATTTAGCATCCAATAATGCATTAGAGAGCAAAAAAATGCAGTTGGGTGCTCGAGAAGGCATTTGGGTGACTAACATAGTGCTTGGGCACTCAATAGGAGTTTGGAGAGGTGTTTGGTGACTAATATCACACTCAAGTACTTGATGGGCACTTAGGGAGACATTGGATGACTAATATCACACTCGAGCACCCAATGGGTGCTCAAGGATGTACTCAAGTATCACTTAAAATTTCTCACATGATTTGGAGAGCTCTTAAAACTTTTCGGCAAAGCTTTATTCTTATCAAATAGCTGAGAAATTTTGTTGACAAAATTCCCCACACCAAGTGAAAATTGATGAGGCTATTGGCGACGATCAAAGTGTAGCTAGAAAGTGCTATGCTAATACCTTAAGAATGTAAAAAATCATGCGCCTAAGACTGACCAAAGAAAAGAGATGGAAGAATGCAAAAAGAAAGGTAAGGGCATAGGAATGCTTTGATATTCGAATGTAATGGTGATTTTCTAGCAGAATCCCCTTAGATTAGTTAAATGTGTCACCTTAGATACCTCTATGCTTTTTTTGTATCATTAGTAGATTTTTCTTAAATAAGCTAGAATAAGTTTTCCCTCTATCATGAAGTAGAGATTTTTGTTGATTTTAAGATATGCATTCTAGACGTGAATAAAGCAACCCGCATAGGGCGATACTTTCTTATTAACTGATGAATTACTTGAATGAAGTTTATTTCCTCTGCATTATTGTCTCTTATTATTGCATGAATCTTTGCGGCATTTGTGCTCTTCACTCTCTAGAGTAAACTTAAATTTTTGAGGCACTTGTGCACCTTGCTCTTTAGAGCACTTTAATCTTTAAGGCACTTGTGCATTTGGCCATTGAGAGTACACTTGAAATTTTGAGGTGCTTAAGCACCTTGCTCTCTGAGGCACACTTGAATATTTTGAGATGCTTACACACCCCGCTTTTTGAAGTAAACTTGAATCTTTGAGGCACTTGTGCACAATGCTCTCTGAAGCATACTTGAATTTTTTAAGTGTTTACGTATCTCGCTCTCCAGAGCATACTTGAAACTTTAAGGCACTTGTGCATCCCACTCTCTAGATCACACTTAAATCTTTGAAGTACTTGCTCATCCCGGTCTTTAGAGCATACTTGAATCTTTGAATCATTTGTGCACCTTGCTCTCTAGAGTAAACTTGAATCTTTTGAAGAGCTTTTGCATTTTACTCTCTAGAGCAAACTTGAATTTATTGAGGCACTTGCACACTGCTCTTTGGAGCAGACTTGAATCACTTGATATGCTAGCGCACTGCTCTCCAGGGCTTACCTGACTTCTTTGGCATAAGCCTACTATTCAACTTCCCCAAGAGTATGTGGTGGTAATGCAAATTTCTTTGTGTGCAAAAATAAAATCACAAGATGAGAAAAATTCATAAAGAAAAATGAAATATATTGAAAAATATGATGTGGATACAAACCCTAATCTAATCCTCTGATTCTTTCTTTCTAAAGATGATTTTAAACCTTAATGAGGTGCGCCATGAATGCTTTAAACATTGTGGATCCCCTTAAGTTTTATTTAGTACAACAACAATTTGAGGGCTTCATACCTGAATTTTGAATCAAATGTTAGTATTTAATGAGCTCTACGATGAACAACTTGAACGTCATGTATCTCCTTGAATTTAATTTGAGAAAAATAATGCTAATTTAAGGGCTTCATACCGTAATCTCGAATTAAATATAAAATATATGAATTCCATGAAAAATGCCTTGAATGATGTGGATCTTTTTGAATTTGATTTGAGGAAAATAATGCCAATTTGAGGGCTTTGCACCACAATCTCAAATCAAATACTAAAATATGATGAGTTCCGTGATGAATTCCTTGAACACCATGGATCTCCTTAAATTTGCTTGAGAGAATTGTTGAACTTCTTCAAAGTTTCTATTAATTGCTAGGACTTTTGCTTTTGCTGTTGCTGCTACTATGCACTTTAAATGAGCTTTGATCATCCCTTTGTATAGATGTATAGTAGAAGACTCTTCGAGAGCTTGAACTTTTTTGATAGTTATCTCTTAATGCACATATTAAGAAATAATATCAAATATCAAAAGATAGTATCAAATATCCTTAACTTGATTGGTTCATGTATATAGACACACTACGTGTCGCATCTTGGTTAGTTTGAAATTGCTATGCCAAAGGACTTGATTTGATTGGTTGTAATACTTTATCTTGACAATTATCAATATTTGATTTGAGTGCAAAATAAATACAAGAGTATTAATTAAAATTAACTATTTATCTTTTGAAATTAAATTTTAATAAAATTTCAAGATATAAATAGAAAATTTTAAATTAATAACTAACATATTATTTTACATGTGACACTGTTTAATTAGCTCACATTTTATCTGTCTACGAGTACCCTTACTTCAAGGCTTGGTGAAGGATATGCCAATTATCCAAAAAAGTGGCGAGGTTTGAAGTATTTGAGAAATTTTCCTTTTATCTCCATGTTTCACATACGTTTATGATAAAAACATCCCCCAAGCATTCCTCAAGTTTTGGTGCCCTTCTAGAAACATGCTATACACAGCCATTAAGAACTATAATCTCTTTACAAGATCTTCATGCACTTTGCAGATTATAGATATGTGGAGATTTTTATGATGAATTCCTCCCATCTACACTTATACTAAAAAAGGGATCAAGAAATAATGTAGTTTAAAATAAGCATCCTTTTGAGGGGAGATGGGTGTCATGCACAATTTATACTCATGCAAGCTAGCAGTAACGTAAAGTTTAAGCTCATGTATTGAGGAGTACATTTAATTGGGTAGGCATTTTATACTCATGTCAAGGGGTCTACTTGAGTTTGGCCTAATAAATAGTTTATACTTTTATCAAGAAGTACATAGGGAGACTTTAATTAAAAATTGTAGATAGTTTATACTCATATTTAGGAGTATTATTGATAGTTTAAGCTCTTATCAAGGGCACATGGAGAGACTTTAAGTTAGAAATTTTAGATAGTTTATACTTGTATCTAAAAGTATTATTAACAGTTTAAGCTTTTATCAAAGAGCATTGAGATCCTGGAGACTTTAGAACTTAAGCCTTGACTTGAATACTTGGAGACTTGAATCATGGACTTAGAGACTTGAAGAGTCGAGTCATGAATTTGGAGACTTGAGTTTTGGATTTGGAGGCTTGAGTAAATAGTTTATGCTCTTATTTGGGAGCATTATTAATAATTTAAGCTCTTATCAAGGACTATATGAAGAGACTTTAATTTGAGAATTTTAAATAGTTTATGCTCGTATCTAGGAGCATTATTAACAGTTAAGGCCTTATCAAGGAGCACTTAGGATTTGGAGATGTGATCCTTGGATTTAGTGGCTTAAAGACTTGCGTTTCGGACTTGGAAACCTTTAGACTTGAGTTTCAAATTCAAAGGCTTGAAAACTTGATTCTTAGACTTGGAGACTTAAGTCTTGGATTTGGAGACTTGAAGACTTGAGTTATGGATTTGGAGATTTAGAGACTTGAGTCTCAAATTTGGAGACTTAGAAACTTGGACTTTGAGACTTGGAGTCTTGATTTTGGACTTGAAGACTTAATTCTTTAGCTTTGGAGACTTGCAAACTTAAGTTTTGGATTTAAAAACTTAAAGGCTTGAGAATTTTAAGTACTTAATGCTTTTAATTGGGAGTATTATCGATAGTTTATGCTCTTATCAAGAAACACTTTATTGAACTTTAATTTGAGAATTTTATATATTTTATGCTTGTATCTAAGAGCATTTTTGATAGTATAAGCTCCACTTAGGGAGCACTTGTAATTTAAAGATAAAAGTTAATTGCCCCCAACATCTTTATCATCATTAGCATACTAGAGTTTTCTTATTCATCAAAACTCAAGCTCATCTCCATGCCACAAGTTGCAAAGCCTTCAAAAATTTTTGGTTTAATTCCTTGAAGTATGTAGTAAAGACTCCAATGCATTCCTTGGATATACATATCAATGACTAAAGCCTTCGACAATTGATCTTTACAGTTAAGATTCAAATTTTTTCAATGATTAATATAGTCAATAACTGACTCTCATCCCATTGGCAAAAATTGATGAGTTCACTCATACTGACCATCCTTCAAGTGTTATAGAAGCAATTAAGGAACTCTTGCTCTAGTTGCCCTTAACTATCAATAAAACCTACCTCTACGTCAGTTTACCAATTAAAGGCCTTGCCCTTTAAGGATTAAATAAATTGCTTACCAAATAATCTCTATATTTGTTAACATTATTACAGGTCTTGATGAAATGAGTTATGTGTTGCATTGGGTTGTTCTTATCATCAAATTACTGAAACTTCGAGGGCTGATAACCTAATGGCATATTCAAATTGTCAATTATTTTGAGTATATGGCTTAAACTAAGTCATAAATGACTTAGAACTTCCCTCAAACTTATCTTTATAGTCCCTCTCTTAGTTGGTTGAAATTAATTAGTCTATAATTAGAAACTTACACTTTTTTTGTTAAAGGCTTCTCATCTTGAGCTAGCTCCTTATTTTTGGATGTTTCTACTTTATCCTAAGCCTCAATTTGTTTCTCCACCATGTTGTTGGCACTAATATTGTCCACCTTGTTCATCAACTTGGAGATTTGAGAATCTTGCTCTTGGACATGCTTCGTGATTCCTTTAATGGCCTTGGTCAACTTTACAATTTATTTTTCTAAGATTGTGGCACTTTTCACATCATCGGTACCATGCTTGAGGAGCTTAATGTTGAGCAAGGAGTGGATGAAGCAGATTTTTCTTTGGACTTTCCAACATCTTCATTTATATCAATAAGATGTGGCAATACCTTTTCCACAACTTCGAGTGAATGAGCCACTGTCGAAGATGATTTTAATTTCTTGTACATACTTTTTGTGATGACACTAATGCTTTTTGCTCCAATATTTGAGAAACTTAAGGTAGTTATTTTCAGTGTTGCATTCTTGTAGGCAGCCATTTGATAGTTCAATTTTGATAAAGAGAAAAGATGAAAGGTAGAGATTGTCCTAATCGACGTGTTAGAAATTTGTAGCGCAAATTTCTTTATCTGCAAAATTAAAATTACAAGACAAGAAAAATTTGTATAAATAAATGAAATTGAAGTTTATTGAATTTTGGATACAATCCCTAATCTAATCCTTTGAATCTTCCCTTTAAAAGATGATTTTGAACGTTGATGAGCTTTGCGATTAATGTATTGAACACCGTAGATCTCCTTGAGTTTGATTTGAAAAAATTAATACCAATTCAAGGGCTTCGCACTATAATCTCAAATCAATTGCTAAAATATGATGAGTTCCATAATGTGGATCTCCTTGAATTTGCTGAGAGAATTGTTGAACTCCTTTAAAATTTCTCTCACTTGCTAGGTTTTGTGTTCTTGCTATTTCTACTATTGTGTGCTTTGAATGACTTTGATCATCTCTTTATATAGGTGTCTAGTAAAAAACTCTAAGATAGCTTGAACATTTTTGATAGTTATCTCTTGAATCCATATATTTAGAGATAATATCAAATATCAAAAGATAATATTAAATATCTTTAACTTAATTGGTCCACGTATATAGACACAACACGTGTCACAACTTGGTTAGCCTGAAATTACTACACCACAAGACTTGATTGATTGGTTGTGACACTTCATCTTAACAATTGTCAATATTTGATTTGAGTATAAAATAAATACTAGAGTATTAATTAAAATTAATGATTTCTTTTGAAATTAAGTTTAACAAATTTCAAGATATAAATAAAAAATTTTAAATTAATAACTAGCATATTTCTAATTGAATTTATATGTCTACATTGATTACCACATGTAAGTTCACTCATAATCATCTCCAAAGGTATGTGACCGCACTATAATGAAGATGACTAAATTGCACAAACACTTTAATTAATTTGGTATAAACCTACTATTTAGTTCCTTCGAGAGAAGGTGGTTCTCGTGCATAAGGTAATTAAACATCTTCCCTTAGGGCAAGTGGTTGTATCGTTACAATGTTAACAAATTGTTACAACACTTAAGATTGATTCTGCATTAGCTCACTATTTCTTGGGAGGAATGTGGTCGGACAATCAAATTTGATCTCCTCTCTAGGGTTATGTGACTGGTGCACCATCTCTCATCGCAAGAGATTTAACTTTCGACGATAAGACCTCTTAAATAAGGCTCGTTCTTTGACATCACCATAATACTTAGCATTAGCAACAAAGACCACATGCGTAAGGCTGTAATTAGACTTCACTATAACCATAGATAGTGGCATAAAGACTCTCTAAATGGGACTCATTGTGAATCGCCATCATAACAATTTATTTATGTTAGCCCTCACCAGTAGGCACTCGATTGCATTCAAAACTAACAACTAAGTACTACGATGAAACCTTACCAATAAGGTGTCCAAATAATTTCAATGAGATTAATTAATTATCACGACAATACATTAATAGTGAAACGCTCAACAAACCTTAGTTCAATTGAATGATTATCACAAAAGACCCCCTTAGTAGGACTCACATATGCTCTTATGCTCTTTTTTGTAGAACTTGAGAAAACCTTTCTAACAAGATATGCAATAAACTTTGATAAAACGAGGCTCTACACATCATTCATGGGTCCTCATCACGTGTTAACTAGCTTTGACAATTGATAACACTTAAAAGTCATTTATTTGGCTAAGTGAACTAACGAAAGTGAATTCATAAAAAACTTCTTGAGCAAAAAAGGAGTAAGCAACAATAGTAGAAAAAATGCAAGAAAACATTTGGCCAACACTTGGTCCATTGAAGGAATAGCAAAACTAAGAACAAATTGTATAACTACTTATACAAAAAAAAAATACAAACTAATCATGAACAAAGATCAAAGACATTTGATGAAACTGATGCCCGAGTATCTGAACAGCTAGGTGCACTGTGGGTGCCCTAAAGTCATTGATGCTGGTGCCCTATGGGTGCCCAGACAAATTTGTAGTCATGCGCTCCACAAGCACCCGGACACTTTCAAAGTTGAGTGGCGCCAGGCACCCATATTTCTTTGAGGCCAAGCAATCTATTAGTGCCTAAATGCATTTAAAGCTAGTTAGACAAAGGTGCCCTGATGCATGTCCTAAAGGGGAACCATTACAAGAAAAATACAAGCACAAAATAATATGTAAACGATGTTGCCAAAGCAAGAAAAATCATGAAAAGTGAGTCTTCTAAATGACTCAGTCTTGGAACCAGTACGATAATGCTCTAACCCCTTTAACAAAGGTGTGAAATCTAACAATACCACACACACATACATCACTTTACGTCTAGTTGACACTTAGACATTTAAAGAAAAATAAGGAGAGTTCGTTAAAACCACAATCATTGTGTAACCCCTCAAATAGACTCCCTAAAAATACACCAAATAACAAGATCATAACTGCATAATGAAAAGTCTCTGAAGCGTGAAATGATATCTTATTATCACACTTGAAATTTGTCTAAGTTCTCAAAAGAATGGACACAAAATTTTCCTTAGTTTTTAGATAAATACAATGCCAAAATTTTGTCTACATCTTTAGATAAATGCAAGGTGACTAGCACGATGCCTCCTAAGAATTGACTGGATAAGAAGATTGAAAGATTTTCAACTTAGATAAAAGTTGAGAAATGCGAGTCCACACTAAACTCGATTAATGAAAATTAATTAAATTAAAATTTTATTTTAATGAATATTTAATATAAAGTAAACGTTAAAATTGAACCTTATGTTATATTTCAGTATGAAACCAATTTTTGAAATTAAAATTAGGGAGCTTGATGATATGACTAATTAAGCCCATAAGATAACAGAGTAAAAGGACCAAAAAAGGCTCAATGAATCAAAGAGAATAATTAAATAAAAAGGCTAGATAACCTAAATGAATTAAGTCAATCAAAAAAGACAACAAAACCCTAATGGGCTTGAGCTCATTAATAAATAAAACTATAAATGCTAGCATAGGAAGTTATTCACAAGAGTCTGTGAATCTTTGAGAACATTCAGGAACTGAGAACTGTCTGTATCGCGTTCTAGAGAAAAGAAAATAGAACCATGTTAATTATCAGAAAGGACCTCGACTTCACTTCTGTATGGCATCAACTAAGTTATTATTTATTTAATTGGACCCTTTTTATTTACTTTTTACTTTTTTACCCTTAAGGCCTTATTTTTTCATATTAGAGGGCTTGTGATGTAAAAAAATAAGACCTTGAGGACAAAAAAGTAAAAGTAAGTAAAAAGATTTGATTACATAAATAAATAAATAAATCAAAAGACCACTGAGCCTAATAAATTAAGCCCACCAAGATATGCACCCCACGCCTAAGTGGGTTGAGACGTACCAAGTACTTAATCAATATAAATATTAACTCTCAAAATTAAAAAGACATCTAATAATTTGTTTTGCAAAATTTGAGCTCACACGCCATGAAATCACATTTCAAGAGCAAAGCCCAATTCAACTTGCTCGGAGAGGATTCCAACTCCATTTTTGAGTCGTATCACTAATATATTTCTTCACAATATTTTTTTAAAACACTAAAAATAAAATCAAATAGTGCCTTTATTTTATTAAACATCTAACATGGATAAGATTTTGATGATATTTTATTAAATAAAATTTATCAGAGGCATTTTAAAGGGGGAAAACCAAATGGGATGAGGATTATTGTATCTTTTATATTTTATTTTGTTAAATTTTTTTCAACTTTTTATTTATAAGAAAATTGACTTGGAAAGAATTTTTTATTATTTTATTTTAATTATTTTTCCCTGTCAAATGAAATTTTTTTGATGCATCCACTTATGTGCTCTAAATAAAGTTAGTTTAAATGTTATAATTATAGTGACGCCCTTGGTCAACTTTTTGTTAATAAAATTTCAAACATCAAACTCTAGTTAATATTATAAGCCAAATTGCATAGAGCTCTCCTGTGATAATCAAAATTGGCTCATAACCTCTATGAAATAGAGATTAGCTTCCACACCCTTTATATTTAATTAAATGTAGCTTACACGACCCATACTTGACTTGACCACAACTTAAACTATGTTATGACAAGAATACCCCCATGTATGTATGAATGGCTATTGTTAATTTCAGTTTGTTTGAAAAATGTCTTAGACCAAACCCTAATTCTAATCAAAATTAAAAATGTACGTACCTCCTTAATGCGCTATGAAATTTGAAGATTTTTTAAGAAAACTTTGTAATTGAAGACTTGAACACCATTTTCATGTAGGGTTTGCAAAGATACACTAATTAAACTGCAAAATTAGGTAAGTTTGGGCTTGTCTTGTCACTGCAATTTTTTTATGGATTGTAACAATAATTTAAATTTTTGAAGTTATTACTTATTTTTCTAATTCTGAAACAATGTTTGTACGGTAGTTTTACCTCTAGGGCTTAGTTTGTACTGTTCTGAGGTGATTATGTATGTTTAGGAGATATATATATTTTTTTCTATTTTTCAAAAATGATTTTGCGGTAGGGTTAGGAAGTTGCATCTTTTATGGTATGGAAGAAGATATGCGGGGTATTATAGTAGATGTATGGCAAGGCATCACCAATTGATTATCTAATTACTACTTGCCCCAAATATTTATACTATATTATATGTAAAAGTTCATGTGATGATTCTGATGTGGGCTATAAAATATGTGATTTTGTGCATAAAAGAAAGGAATCTGTGGCGTGGGATCTAGATTTTTATTCTTTGTGTAGCATATGTGTTGTTACTCTTCATTTTGTATTTATATGCAATAGGAATCTTTGGTGGGGACATAGTCCTTGCATATGCATGTTTTAATTTTTTTTTATGTAGTATGTAATAGGGTATTTTAAATAGTTGTCCATTTCCTAGTGGTCCCAATAACCATGTAGTATTTCTTTCTGATTATTGCTATTATATCGTTTTTGTAGTAGTGGTCCCATATTGTACAACCTAATTGATCATGTCTTTATTATCTTTTTGAATGTAGTGAGAAGATTGATTTCTATATGTGGGTAGGTGGCAAATTCATTAGACACCCAAAGGTGAAGAATGATCAAAATAAGAAATATAATTGTTTAGTTGATGTTGACTTTTTGAATATGGATTTGCTGTGGGAAATGTATGGTATAAGTGGTGGCAAAAGGTCTTATGTTGAGTTCTATTATGTCATCTCTAGTTTATCAATGGACAATGGGCTTAGGATAGTACTTGGTGACATAGGTATTTTGGACCTCATACATACATTCACAGGGCTAAAAGAGTGCACAGTTTATGCAGAGGAGATAAACTATGAGTCACTACAAGTAATTGATACACAAGGAAACATAATATTCAGCCAAGAGATGGTAAACAAGCAGAGTGAATATGCAAATATTAAAAGCTTGTTACCAGGAATTAACTTTTGTGATGGGGAAAATAAAGATGGCCAAATAGAGGATGTAAATTAATTAGTTGCTCAAGATATTACAAATCAGTTAAAGTATGCAAATTAATTAAATGCTATGGATGTTACACATGAAACAGAATTTCATGCTAAAGGTGCTGAGGATGATGCTCACTAGTCACCAATTCATGGTCATGAGGATTTATTTCATTCACAGTTACATGCTAAACATACAAATCAATCAAATTAGAGAAGCGAAAGGAGCTAGAAAGCACAACCTAAAAAGAAATAGAAAGCACAACCTACAATAAAAAAAATACACTTTTGATCAAGGTAAGAGGAAGTTAGACTTTTGGGATAAGTGATAGACTTTGGACAGATGATTCAAATTACTAGGCCAAATCTATTGAAGAATTAGACACAAATGAAGAGGAAGACTCTGATGCACCAAGTGAGGCACTTGAAGACGTTAAAGGGTCATCAAATAATGTAATTTTTCTAAATAGAAAATTTAAGAGCAAGAGAGACCTATTAAAAAATTGAAGAAAATAAAAAAAAGAGAGTGTCTAACGAGGCCAAAAAATGAAGGAAAAATATAGCTACATAACATGAAAAAGATTGGTTTAGTGATCTAAGGGATGAAGAAGAGTTGAAGGGGTTGTCTGATAAGGATGACCTTGCTCATAGACATCATTTCTTCAATGAAGGGTATGAAATGAAGACTTTAGAGATGTATGTAGGACTATTATTTGTGAGAAAGAGAGATGAAATATAGCTTGAGAAAAATGAAAGCACAAAGGTAAGAACAATTTGCCTTCATGGATGTGATTGGAGAATCCATGCATCCAAAGTATTGAACACACACATATTCTAAGTGAAAACCATGAAGGGAAAGCATATATGTGCAAGAAGGGATACCAATGCTCTAGCTAGTTACAAACACTTAGCTAAGAGAATTGTGAATGTTGTGAGGGATAATCCTGATATTAGATTGCAAAAACTTTAGAGAAAGATAAGAAAATAATGTGGAGTGGAAGTTAATAAGTAGAAGGTGTTTAGAACAAAAATAAGTGCACTTGAGTCCATAAAAGGAGCTGACAGTGAAGAGTACAAACTGTTGTGAGACTATTGTGCTGCTGTGAGAGAGAGCAATTTGGAAGCAAGTTAATATTGGGAAAACATCCTAACATAGGCATTCCTAATTTTTATAGGATGTATTTTAGTTTTGGAGAATTTAAGCTAGGCTTTCTGGCTAATTGCAGGCCCATCATAGGACTTGATAGGTGTTTCTTGAAGACAGTGCATGGGGATCAATTGTTAGCTGCAATGGGCAGAGATGCAAATGATAATATGTACCACATTGCTATAGCAGTTACCTTAATAGAGAATAAAGATACATGGTTGCAGTTTCTTGAGGAGTTACTACTTGATATTGGTGAGGCGGAAGAGAACAAGTGGATGTTTATTTCTGATAGGCAGAAGGGATAATTAAATGTATTACATATTTTGATGTCGAATTGGGAACATTAGTTAGTTAAGTTTATTTGGTCACTAAAATCTTTCTTTTATGCTCTTCTATCTTTAACACTTTCTTTTTATTTTGATGAGAGGTTTTGCTTGAGACATGTGTATGCCAATTTCAAGGTTAAACATAACCAACCAATATTCAAAACATTGTTCTAGAAAACAGCCATAACAACAACAAAAATAATTAAATAAATAAAAAATTTGAGTATTGGATGAAAGAGATTGAAAAGGCAAATCCTAAGGTGCATGACAGTATAGAGATAGCCATATAGTGGTTAAGGAAAGTGCCATTTGTTCATTGTGCTAGGTCCCATTTTTCCACCAAATGTAAGTCAGATCTATTGGTTAACAATTTGGCAGAGTCTTTCAATAGTTACATTTTGACTGCAAGGGATATGCTTATCATCTCTATGTTAGAGTAGATAAGAGAGAGGCTGATGACAAGAATCCAAGTCTAGAGGTAAGGAATGGAGAAATACTCTGGTATTATATGCCCTAACATCTTGGCAAAGATTGAGAAAAATATGTTGATTTCTAGGAGTTTTTTGGTAAATGGTGTGGGCACAAAGAAGTTGAGGTAAAGTGTTGTGAATTTGGAGACCAAAACATGCACTCGTAGCATGTTTCAATTTAATGGTTACCCATGCATACATTGCAATAGGAGAAGTTAGGTATGATATTAAAGATTATGTGGATAGCTGTTATAAAAAGGACAAGTATTTGCAAGCTTATCAACATATGATACATGGAGTTAGAGAAAGAAATGACTTTATCAAGATTAATATGGAACTACTATAGCCCCTTATCATACACAAAAAAAGAGGAAGGCCAAAGAAAATGAGGAGAAAAGCTCTAGATGAAGTGCAGGGTACCTTAACTAGGGGAGGACTTACTCACGCTTGTGCCAAGTGTTTGGGTATAGGACATAACAAGAGTAGCTGCAAAAACCCTATTTATCCTAACTCCAAGCTAAACAAGGTTATGAGTTCATTTGCATTTACAAATTCATTTATATTAGTTTTTGTAATTACAGTTAATCCACTTTGTTTACATGGCAGAGGATGAGGAGTGATGGAAGCCAACATAATCTTTCTCCATATGAAAAAATCCCAAGTAAGATGAA
The DNA here is from genome assembly GCA_014898725.1 of Jacaranda copaia. Lineage (NCBI taxonomy): Eukaryota > Viridiplantae > Streptophyta > Magnoliopsida > Lamiales > Bignoniaceae > Jacaranda > Jacaranda copaia. The sequence goes on along the minus strand of JACGDI010003948.1, from coordinate 107,858 downwards.
TGTAACATACTGAAGGAATAAAAGACAAGGGAACAACCATCCAAGCTATAGGGGTACTCAGTCAACATTAGCATATTCACAAGTTTTTTCAAGTGGCACCCAAGCACATTCGTATGCTTTTTCAAGTGTTAATTCAGGTCAAGCAACAACAATAACCCAATCTCAAGCAAGAGCTATATCAACTACAACACACTCACAAGCATAAGTAAGAGCTGAATCACATGCATACTCACAAGTGCATGTTTTTTCAAGTACTTTTTCAAATGCCCAATCAAGTGAAGCAGTAGCCAGATCTCAATTAAGTGCTCAATCAAATCAAATAATGACAAGATCAAATGCTTTCTCAAGTGTGCATATAGGTCAAGCAAGTGCTATAGCATTTTCAAATGCCTTTTCTGTAGCTAGTTTAGTTAAATAAGGGCAAGTACACAGAGTCAAGCCTGTACATCCTCACATTCAAGTAAATAACGTACTAGGCAGCAAGGAAACAGTTTAAACCCTTCTCAAGCAACATAATTATAGGTAATAGTCCTTTTAACCAACCTTCTTAATAATATTGTTGTAGTTTTGTATCATTGTTCTATCTAATATTATTTTCATTCTATTAAATTCAGGCCAACCAAGATGCTCAGGCTAGTAGAGGGAATACATATCAACGTAGAAGAAATGTTGAATTACTAGGTGAAACAGGGCCTTCGAGGTCTAAAAAGCCAACATTGACTAAAGTGCTTGAGAATATTAGAGAGAGGACCAAAAAGAGAGCATCAAAGCTATTAAAACTTTATTATTGTTTGTTCGAGTCAATATTATGTTACTTAGGATTTTTAAGGACTTTTAAAGTCTTTGGAGTACTAAATTTGAAGTTTCTGATGCAACATTTTAGCTCTTAAAATGCAATTTGTTTTTAGTTATGTATTAACAATTTTCTTTTTATGCAGTTTTTTTAGGGTGCAATTGAGTAGATATGAGCTTGTGGAGCTTGTGGTGCTTGTAGTGTTTAATATGAGTTTTTTGAGTTTGTAGTGCTTGATATGAGCTTGTATTTACTTCAAGTGCAGCTTATTTTTGCTTCATATGATGCATATTCTTGTGGTTATAATGATATGTTCAATTCTTTTTGCATTTTGTTGTGCAGCTTGAGCTTGTGCCAATTCATTCTTTAATTATGTATATGTCACTACCAATTCAATCACAAAAAAGAAAAATAAATCATTCAAATAAAAAAAATTAAGCATAAAAACATAAGCCGACAATTACAACCTTACAATATTGTAATAGCATAAAGCATAAAAATAATATAAGTAATAAGGGCAATAAACAACCTAGGTAAAAAAATTATAACAAGAGAACAACAACATGCTAATTTCGTAACAACAAAATAACTAACATAACAAAAAACGTTGCAGCCAAAAACCAAGAAATATGTATGTAGTTTCCATTTCTGTCAACTGGTTCAACTATTTTTGAAGCCCTTAAGGCCACTTTATTTTCCACATCATTATACCCCCCACCATAGCTAGCTGTTGAAGGAAGTTCCACTAGGATTCCATACGGTATCCAAATGGCTTTTTTAGGTTTGAGCCAAGCAAAAAAAAAAATACAATTTTGAATTGGACAATAATAAAATAACTTTCATCTTGTTGGTTTGCTTTCATTTTCAACTATCATTATTGCAGCCTTTAATTGGCATTTGCAAAACGGGATAGAGGAGTACCTCAAGAAAATGCTTCAAGAAGATGTTTGGCAAGAAAAGGGGAAAAAAATTACTTTTCTCAACATTTTTAAGGGACAAAAAAGACAAATCATACACAAAAATCAAATCATATCTACAAATTCAATGCTTGAACAGGCAAATTTTAAAATTAAATACAGTGACCTAAATTTAATTAAACACAAGAAGTGTGGAAGCTGCTCTTTATCGTATAAGGGATCATGAATCAATTTTGATTAGCACATGGGCGCCATGCAATTTGCCCTCGTACCATATCCTCACTGCATCATTTCACATTTTTATGTTCATTAACCAAATTGAAAAGTAATTTGAGGTCCGGCGGTGCACTATATTCGTACGGTTTCGGAAAGACTGCTCCGTTAGCTTGTATCTCACGCCCTTGTTTTTCACTGTAACGCCTCCTCTCCGCTGGGTGTTTGTCGTTTGATCGCCGATAGGTCAATTTCTCCTCTCATTTTCCTTTTCTTTACCTTCCATAGCGCTTGCCCACCTATCATTCTGCCAATGTGTTTCAAGTTATTTCATATGGAAATTATTTTATTTCTAAAGCTGTGTTTTGAGCATGAGTATCTGTGAGTATTTACTTAGCATTTGATTTAAAGAGCATCGGTGTGTTTGCTTTACATTTGATGTGAATCGATTCTTTCTTTCTTTCTTCCTTTCTTTTTTTTTTTTTTTCAATTTCTGAAATCATTTTTTTTTTGTTCTTTTTCTAACTTTATATGATTTTTTCTTTTGAAATTAAGCTTTCGTTTGTGTAACTTGTCCAGGTTTGATAATCCAACTTTGCTGGTAGTTGTATTTACTTTTCCCCTAATTTTTGTGTTTTTAATAGTTTAACGGAGAATGACTCGCGTTTATGTTTATTCCGATACTCTTCATATCTAGATTTTGTTTTTGGAAGCATGTGTGAATTTGGGAAGAAGACATGCATATTATTTTATTTTATTTTATTTTATTTTTTAAATTATGCGTGTGTTCTTACTCACAGATAGGCATACTTGCTCATATTTGTTCCCTTTTTAGTTTGTACTCCTTTTTTTTGTGTAAAAAGTTAAAGATAAATATATGTTATATGATTGAACTCAATGTTTTGATGAGAATGATGAGTGAAAAATTTGTGTTAGAATATTATGGTCCACATATCATATTTATGCTATGAATTTTTTTATCAACATAAAGTTTGTTTAATAAGATAAATTGTTATATAATTGGTCACTGAAAATTTGTATTGAAGGGATGTGGCTCTATGTTTGAAAAATTGTAGCTTTATTGAGGAGTTGTTAGTCTATGAAAAAGGTATGAAGAAATGTGGCTTTATGAAGAATTGTTTCCTTGATGAGAGGAAAGCTTAGTAATCATTTCCGTAGTCCCTAATAATGCAATTTGTTAAATTATGAAAGAATGAGACAATGAGTATTGTTATCAAATAACTGTACAATCGGGAGGCTGGAGCAATTTATCTACAATAATTAGTTGGCATTCACAAAAAGTATCTATTGAATTAAAGTCTTTGTCATTAAACATTAGCACTTGTAAGATAATTTGTAATTTGATGCTAGATATTAATAAAGAGGACCTTGAATGGTTTTTGGTTATGCCTTATTGGGGGAAGGGGTGATTGTTAATAATTGAACTCCTGTTGTAATGCTTTGCCTGCGTATAATAGTTCTATGTGAGTTGTTGTTTGTTTGATTATATGTTGGTTTCGGTGTTTTAGACTAACAATTTATCTCTCTTCTTACTCTCCATGCTGCTCTAAAATTCTTTCTTATACTTTGTCCTTTTGCACATGTATATTTTAAATGTTTATGGACGTCATGTTGAAATCTTTGTATAGTTGTTCTACTGTGTAGTTGTTGTTGCATTTGACACATAGTGAGAATGAGGAAAAATGGTGAAGTAAACATTTTCTTTTATGCACTTCAAGCAAAAGCAACATAAAAGGTTACTTGATTATATGTCTTGAAATTTCATTTGCCATTATAATGGAAATTGTAAGTGTCAGTTTATTTGGTAGGAGATTTGCTGTGATATTCTCTGTGGTTTCACTCATTAAGAATCATTATATTAGTGATTTAAATCTTATTCCGCTGCATAAGTTGCCCATTCTTTTTCCCAATTTTTAAGCACAGTCATCTTTCTTGGTCATAACTTGAAATTTTAAAGCCTAGTTCTGAGTGCTTAATGTGTTATCTCTATCTCAATTCAGTTAACAAAAAATGGCCATCCCCCCTCTACAGTTCATACCACAATGAAAACTTGTTCTTCTTTCTCTTAATTTTACTTGATTGTTGCCTTATCTGGTGGAAAATGATGTTTGCTTTTCCCATATTTGAACTCACTGTGGTCATGATCTTTCCAGAGATGAGCTCAAGGGGGGCTGCGCATATTTTTAGGGCTGGCACTTCTGATCCATCATTTAAGGGAAAAAGCACCTCAGATATCTCAAACCCTGGTACTGATCAATTATACCATGGTGTCTCAGATATGAATACTAATTATGCACAAGATGATGGATGGGAAGTGTATGGAAAGAAATCCAAAAACAGGACAGGGAGCAATGCGTCAAAGCAATGGGGCTCTCAGCATTCCAATTCCAAGGCATGGGGGCATTCTGATACTTCACAAAAACTAGGATCGCGAAGTCAGGGTGGACTGGGAAGGGCCTCCGGTCAGACTTGGCCTACACCATCTTCTGATTCTAGAAGACCTGCTGGCAGAGGATATACTAAACCCCAATCATCCAACCGAAGTGCTGACTCTGTCTATGTTGCGGCATCTCTGGTAATTCCTCCTCCTCTAAAGAATGGATGGGGATGGTCTAACAGAGCTGCTTCTAATCAGTCAGAAGATAGTGTGGGCCACAAGGAAAAAGCCCAAACAGTTCTCCCCGCTGATAATCAGTCTTCTAAGGTTGATGAAGTTGATGATGGTGATGAAGAGTCAGATGGAATTGATGACACTGATGATGAGCTTCTGAGTGATGATTTTGATTCAGATGAAAGCCAAAAAAGTCACGAGACCAGGAAGAAGAACAGGTGGTTTAAGGAACTTTTTGAGTCTCTGGATGGTTTGACTGTTGAGCAGATAAATGAGCCTGAAAGACAGTGGCATTGCCCGGTATGCAAAGGAGGTCCCGGAGCCATTGAATGGTATCGTGGCTTGCAGCCCATACTCACACATGCAAGGACTAAAGGATCCAAAAGGGTGAAGCCCCACAGAGAGCTTGCTGAACTTCTGGATGAGGAACTACGAAGGAGGGGAACATCAGCAGTGCCAGCTGGTGAAATATTTGGCAAATGGAAAGGTCTGGAGGAAAGAGCTGATAAAGAAATAGTGTGGCCACCTATGGTGGTAATCATGAATACCAGGCACGAGAAAGATGAAAATGATAAAGTATGGCATTTTTATAGAAGTTTGTGTCTTGTTTTTATTTACTTGTGATTTTATTGAATGGTGGTACGCTTATTCTTTCCTTGTTCTGAACTGAATTGCAGTGGATTGGCATGGGTAATCAAGAGCTTCTTGACTATTTTAGTGCCTATTCTGCAGTGAAGGCCCGACATTCATACGGACCACAGGGGCACCGAGGCATGAGTGTATTGATTTTTGAGGCTTCAGCAGTGGGATATGTAGAGGCGGAACGTCTAAGCAAGCATTTCGAAGACAATGGTAGAGATAGGCTTGCCTGGGAAACAACTAAAGTGCCATACTACTCTGGAGGAAAACGTCAACTTTATGGATACATGGCAGAGAAGCAAGACATGGACAACTTCAACCAGCATTGTCAAGGTGTTCTGTGTGTCTGTGTGCTTAAGGGTGGTTTGTGTGTGTGTTTCGGAAGTTCTTTTCCTTCTCTATCTCAATGGTGCTGGAAAGAGTCGTTATTGATTATCTCTTTCTCTGTGGTATTCTTTTTAAATGCTGCATAAATGCTTAGGTAAATCCAAACTGAAGTATGAGATGCGATCATATCAAGAAGTGGTTGTGAATCTGAAGCAGATGAGTGAGGATAATCAACAGCTGATATGGTACAAGAACAAAGTTGCCAAAGAACAAACGAACAAGAAAGCTCTTGAAGAGTCTGTTGGTGTGTTGACTGAAAAGCTGCGGAAGACAATGGAAGAGAATCGCGTGGTGAAGTTGAGGACGAAAAGACATCATGAACAAAACAAAGAAGAGGTATATTTAAATTTGCATGCATGTGTCGAAGCAAAAATGCTCAACAAACCTGTTGCATTTGGAGGGAACCTTGCTCAATTTAGATTATGATGAGACCATAAAGCAATCGGTTGTTTTCAATTGATATTATTCATGGGCACTTGCCCTACTTCTGTTGCTTGTGAATGTTCAGTCTTTCAAGTCATTGAAGCAAGAATTGACTTGTATAATAACTCTGCAGTGGATTTGTTATATCCTAGAAAATTAGAAATTGTTTATCTTCCCCAAAAAATTCCTCAAAATCTGTTTTGAGTCTAATTTAGAATCTCTATTTCCATTTTTCCAGTTTTATATTCATTGTTGAACACATTTCAGCTTTTAGTTTTTTCCCCCTATTGGGCAGTTATGCATTGCAGATAGAAAGAGGGATGTGGAGAGGTTTCATACTTATCACATTTACGTCAAAGTTATATGGCGTAGATGGTCAAGGTCGAACTATGTTGAGTTTGAAGCTGTGTTAGGACATTTGCAGTTAATCATACCCAGTTAGATTGTAGTAGTCAAAATGACTTGAGTTTGGAACTGTTTTCTTTGTTCTGAAGCGACCTTGAGTGAATTTAATGGCTTCATTTCTCTTGTGAGCATATTTTTGTTTGACTGAAATGAATAACCTGCTTAAATGTCCCTCTTAACCATGTCTTGATTTTACTTTTTCCATCTCAGGACAGCTGATAGTTTGCTTTTAGTTGCATTTTTCTACTGCTAGTGGCAGTTTCTTCCTCAATACGGTTTTCAGTTGCACAAAACTTTCATGTCTTATCATTTCCTTTTGTCAGTATTAACCACATAGTTTATGCTTGTTTTTGAACTTAGATGGATTCCCAAGAACAGTTTTTCAGAGAGCAGATCCAACAGTTCTATAATGCGAGAAACGCTAAGGAGGAAAACTTTGAGAAAATCCAACAGTATGAACGTGAAAAGGTGACTCAATCTGAGGCAAACGGTTCTTCTGCGGAGGAGCGTGTACGTAGGTAAACTTCCTTATCAGATGCTGTCAATACAATTTTGTTTTTTCTTCATCGGAGTTTGTACATAAGTAGATTATCCCCTACTTAACGGAATGAGGATTTCTCATTTTGTGATTCTCTGCTGCTTGTTCCATGCTTTCATGATTGATTTTTAAAAAAATTCAAGTTCTCCATTAGTTTATGGCTAATGGATTATGCTCTGTTAGATGGCAATAAGTAAATCGCCAATACTTGTATGATTTTCTTCCAGGTGCAATTCAAGGTGTGTTTTCAACAGCTGCTGCTGTTTTGACATTTTCATTGTTTGATTTTAGGGCGGAAGAAATTGCAAAATTCATTCAGCTGCAGGACAAAGAAATGCAGGAGTTTGTCAATAAGAGGGACGAGATGATGAAAGCACATGAAGAGCGCATGTTGGATCTGGAGCGCCGGCATTGGGACGAAAAGATGGCGCTTGAGAAGGAATTCGACGAGGAGTTCAATAAGCTGATAGAAGAATACACTCCAATTGATTCAAAGCTGCAGGATGATAGCCCAAGTAGGAACTGATGCAGGATGGTAGCATTAGTAGGAACTGACAAACCTTTAGTGAAACATGGATGATGATGAAGTTTCATATTTTGCCTTGCATGTGCATTTAGACTAGACAAATAGAATGTCAAACACACTGTGCATGGCAAATTTGGTGATTTTCTGTGAAATTTTGCTGGACGCTCCCAATTTCTTTTAATTTGCAATTATCAGAGATTGCTTTTAATGCATCCATTTATTTGCGAGTTGTATGTTTAAATGCTGTTTTGCATGCTTAACGGAAGGTATGTGGTAGAATGCTGCGTGCAACGTTTTTTGTTAGCATTTTGTCTTTTTTGTTGCCCGTCAGAGGAAATTTGGTTTTGTGAACTTAAACATGAGTTTCGTGCCAGTTAGAAGGAAGCAGCCAGTCGCTTATGTGACATAAGGCAGAAATAATTAATGCTTGTGAATGGAGGTGGAGGTGGTATTATGTGTAGCTGCTGGAGGCAACTATCGGGTTAGTTGAGTGGGAGAATATATTTGTTTACAGAAATATGGCGTACGGTGAATGTTGAGAATTAAGCGTCGTGCTATTAGCACTTGTTGATAATGAACGCTCCTCACCACTCCTTGTTTCTTAATGGATCGTTTGATGATTATTAGCATATATATTACGAATGTAGGAACCAGCTCGGCTCTGGTCTGCGGGCGCATACATGACTCCCCACTTCCATTTTAATTTTTCTGGACCTTTTTGTTTGATAAGTGGTTATATTTTATGGCTCAGATAACCATCTGAGCTAAATAAATTTGTTGTCATTTTCCTCCATTTGGATTCTGCATAGCTTGACAGTGGAAACAAATAACAAGAAAAATCTTGATTCTTCTAATAATTACGCACAAGCTGGCAACCTTTTCTAATTAATTCCACGAATTCTGTAGATAATTGTTCATTTGCAGTTTTAACGTCCAGTATAAGACTGTACCTCAAATTTTAAAATTACTACTCTCGCTTTGATCTTTAATGCACAGTAACTTTGGCATTGTTGAATTAATTAGGTTTGGCATTCTATTTCAAACATTAGCATAAGCCTTTATTATGTCACAAACACTGGATCAATTGTCAAATTATAGTCAAATGGAATTTTTTTTTTCAAAATACCCTTTTTTTGAAGTGTTTGTAAAACTATTGTAAGGCGTGTGTTTAACTCACGCCTTTCACCCACACCTCTTGCATGAATTTTCCTCTTACATTGCATTTTTTATT
>JACGDI010003948.1:45859-94631 GCA_014898725.1 Jacaranda copaia | reverse complement strand
TCTTAATTCTATCGTTAAAATCTTCACTTGTGCTGTGAGTGAAAATCACAAAGAGCCCCTTCGCCCTATTTCTTCCAATCTTTTTTCATTTTTTGACTTCGGTATTCAGAAGGTTGGGAAAATATCCTCTGACAGTGGGAAATAGGTGATTTCATTTACTTAAGATAAGATTTTAGATCTCACTGCTGAATTCCAGTTTGCCATTATTGGGAAATTTTCTTTTGGGTCACCCAAGCTCTCTGCTATTTCTCAATTTTTGGAAACTAAAAATCTTTTTGGAGGTTTCTCTGTCCGAGCCCTCAATCCCTAACATATTGTTATCATATTGAGCAATGCTTAAGACTATGTTGTTCTGCAGCTCAAGCAAGAATGGATTATCGAGGGCTTCTCGATGCATACCCTCACATGGTCCCCGAATTTCAACCCAGCCCAGGAATATTCCATTGCCCCTGTATGGGTTCACATCCATGCTCTTTCTCTACATTTGTTCAAGCTTAATTCTTTTCTCACCATCGTTGAGGTCTTCGGCAAACCCCTGAAAATGGATGAGGCTACTTTGAAAAGAGATCGGGTTAGCTTTACCTATTTTTGTGTTGAAATTGATCTCAAATGCCACTCCTAGAGGATATTACAATTGAACAAGACAAGAAGATTTCCACATTCGAAGTGATTTTTAAAAATGTCCCAAAATATTGTGCTTATTGCAAACATGTTGGCCACAGTGAAAGCTCATGTTACATCAATGGAAACTCTCCCAAGCCTCCTCAATGAAAAATTTAGTCAAAAATGGATAAAGGTAACACTACTGGGAATTATAAAAAAGATAAAGAAAAGTTCGTGAAAGGTCCAATGAATAGGCATTTTGAGAAGGCGAACCCAGTGGAGAGAAACATCCTATCATAGTTCAGGTGAGAACTCTTTCATTACTTTGCAATTTGAGGGAAATGATGTAGATTTTGATGTCTTGGTTGAACATTATGTGAATAATACTACCTTGGATGTGTTGGCCGATATTGGAAATGATCATGAAATGAATAGAAATAAAACTGGCAAGAGTGAACTGATTGATAAATTTAGGTTGGTTGATAAGTTGAACACTGGAGAAAAATTAAACATTGCTATTTTGGATGCCCCATTGCATAAGGGCAGAGATTTTGAACTGCTATCTACTAGAAAGAGAAAGAAAAAAACCTTTTCTTTAACCTTCCCTAGAGACTTTGGTGGACACCCCTGATTATCCATCTGTATCCTTAACTATTGCCTAAATCCTTGATGATACCTGTAAAGTATAGAAAATTATTTGATCCACCTCCTTTTTAGAAAATATACCTTCTTCACCCTAACCTAAACCGAAATCCCCACTCCATAAATATAACTCTCCAAATTTCGAACACGGCCGCTCTAAATCCCTATTGGCCAAGAGAACCCTATCTCTCTAGCTACAACCCAAAGATGATCCTATCATCACCAAGAAACCAACCAAACACCAAACCCCTAAGCACTCTAATAAATGAATTAGTTCATGATTTGGAACATAAGAGGCATTGGTAATGTCCAATCTGTAAGAATTGTTCATAATGTTGTGCATGAATATAACCTCAAACTTATTGCTCTTCTTGAACCAAAAGTCCAGCTTGATGACATTTATATGCCTAGAGGGTTGGATTTTAGTCAGGGTATTGTTAATGTCAATCAGAAAATATCGTGTCTCTTTGATGAAAGCTTAGAGGTTTCTGTTATCCTTGACACTGATCAACTTTTCCATGTTCAAATCTCTTGCCCTCTGTGGCCCTTAGATATTGTTTACACCTTGTTTATGCTAAAGGTTTGAAACTTGAAAGAGGAGCCCTTTGGGATGATATTAGAAGTATCTCTAATACCAATCTTTCTTGGTTTGTTAGTGGGGACTTCAACATTGTGCTTAGTGTGGCTGAGAAAAAAAGTGGTGCACCTTCGAATAATACAGCTATGGAGGAATTCAGTGATATGATTTTGGTTTGATATTTGAAGGATATTGGTTTTGAAGGGTTTCCATTCACATGGACTAGCAACTTTATTTGGTAAAGATTAGATAAAGTCCTTTTTTCTGCCAAGTGGTGTGACACTTTTAACTCTTCTAGAGTTAAGCATTGTAGGAGAGATGGCTCGGACCACTATGCCCTCCTCATCTCTTTTGCCACTATTGTTGTTGGTTAGCTTTCTAGTTTTAGATTCCAACACATGTGGATATGCCATCATACTTTCCATGAAACAGTTAAAAATTACCGGAATCTTCTAATCAAAGCCTTAGGCATGAATAAGCTCTATCTTAAATTGATCCGCCTCAAAAAAGTCTTGAAAAAAAAAATGGAATTTTGACTTCTTTGGGAACATTGCCAATAGAGTCAAGGAGGCTAAAGTAGGGGTTGTTGAAGTTGAGAATAAGTTTGACTAGGAACTTTCTACTGAGAACCTCATTAACCTTAAGCATTGTAATGCCATCCTTGTGACCTCTCTTGCTATGGAGGAAGACTATTAGAAACACTAGTTTGCATGTAAATAGCTCAAGGATAGGGAAAGAAACTCTCAGTTTTTTCAAGCTATGGTTAAGAAAAAATAGGTCAAATATAAGATTCATAAAATTCATGTGCATGACATTGAGGCCACTGCTGAGGAGGAAATTAGACAATCAGCGGCCAAATATTTTAAGGATCTTCTTTCAAAATAATTTGGAGAATTCACTAGTAGGGATCTCAATTGCATTCCTAACATCCTTAACGATTTGAATAGAAGCTCCCTCATGATCATTCCAAGCATTGAAGAGGTAAAGGTTGTGGGTTTTAACATTTGCCTGGATAGTGTTGCTGGCCCAGATGGATTCTCATCTAAATTCTTTCAAGCTTGTTGGGATATTGTGGACAAAGATGTGTTTGAAATGGTTGAAGACTTCTTTAGTGGATCTCCCTTCCTGAGAGGCTTTATTTCTACCACCATAACTGTCATCCTAAGGTTACCCTTATTCTTGGAAAGATATTAAACCTATAAGCCTTTATATTACCACCAACAAAATTCTTTCAAAACTTATGTGCTTCAAGATTGATCACATTTCCCCCCATATCATATCCCCGGCTCAAAGTGGTTTCATAAAAGGGAGGTTGATTCATGACAATGTTCTTCTTGCATAAGAGATGGTTCATGGGTTGAGTAGGAACAAGGAGAATTTTGTTATGAAACTTGATATGCGAAAGGTGTATGATCGAATTAATTGGAATATTCTTTTAGCTATTTTAGGTCTATTTGGATTTCTGAGACATTGGATTAACTTGGTGATAAATATTATCTCTAATTGTTGGTTCACCGTGATGGTTAATGGCGAGCCATGGGTTTCTTTCAATCTAAAAGAGGTCTCAGGCAAGGTGACCCCATTTCACCTAGTCTTTTTGTCATTACATCTGAACTATTCTCCAGATGCTTGGATTGCCTTTTCAACCAGTATTCTTTTCTCTTCTTTGACATTGGTAAGAACATCTATATTTCCTATCTTGCTTATGCAGATGATGTCATCATCTTTCTCAAAAGCAGCTTTCAAAACATTCAAATCCTCAAATACTTCTTCACTGTCTATGAAAACACCTCTGGTTAGCTCATTAGCCTTTCCAAAAGCCCCTTTATCACCTACAAAAAAACCCTCCCCTCATCCAACTTTTCTATGACCATACTGGTTTCACCTTTGAAAAACTTCCATTTATCTACTTTGGTGCTCCCTTTCACAAAGGCAGCCGAAGAGCTTTTATGTATGATTTCTTCATTTCTAAAGTTAGAAGGAAACTTGTGGGTTGGGACCTCTCAAAACTCTCCATAGGAAGTAGACTTACTCTTATAGAAAACACCATTTATTCCATTCTCCTCTACATTTTACAAGTCTTTAATCCCCCAAAATCAATCCTCACAAAACTCGAAATACTTTTCAATAGATTTTTTTAGGGCTCTTTCAATTTCAAAGCAAAACTCTATTGGGAAGATTGGGACAAAATATGTCTCCCTTACTCTGAAGGAGGCCTCAATGTTAGAAGCCTCATTGAAACTACTTCTACTTTCACTTTCAAACTTTGGTGGTGGTTTAGACTTCAAAATTCTCTTTGGGCTGAATTTTTCAAGAACCAATATTGTGGTAATAAACACCCTATGCTTGTCAAAGTGTCTCCTCACAATTCTAGCATTTGGAAAAAACTTTGTGTTATTCGGGGTATGGTCGAACATCATATTTTTTTTAAGCTATTGGAGAGGGAAATTTATCTTTTTGGCATGACTCTTGGCTTATTGATCTTCCTTTACACTCTTTCCTAAGCCTTAACACCCTTGATAATCCTTCTGTTCACTCTTTTTTGGTAGATGGGAGATAGGATGTTCGGAGATTGGAGGATGTGCACTTAACAAACATTGTTGAACAAGTTTGCTATGTCCCATCCTTCATGGTTCCAAGGACACCTTGTATTGGAAACTCTCTCACAAAAGGTATATTCTCTACTAAATACACTTGGTTGCACACTAAGCATTTAGGTTCTTTCAATTATATTGCTTATTTATGTTGGAACAAAATCATCACCCCTATTATTTCTACTTTCATTTGGAGGCTTCTTTATAACTTGATTCCAATAGATACCAGGCTCCAACAAAAAGAAATTTCTATTGTTTCTAAGTGCAGACACTGTGAAGATGTGGAGAGCACCAAACACTTGTTCATCACATGCCCTTACACCCAAGAAGTTTGGCAATACTATGCTCATATTTTTCATTTTGATATTTCTTACATGGTTAACAATCCACTTATCTTCGAAGCTTGGATTAACAAAGCAGCATCTCGAAGAAAGTTACATATCATGATGATCACTCCCATGCTAATTTTTTGGTTTATATGGTGTAGTAGAAATGATATTAAACATAAAAAGCTTGCTTTGCCAATTGGAAAAACTATTTGGAGAGTCCAAAAATTTTTGCACATGGTTGCCAATGCTAATTTGCTGGAATTGAAACACTAGACTAGATATGTCGACACTATCGTAATCTTAGGTATCTATGTCCCTTCTCCCTTCCCAACTCCATGCAAAATTGTTAAATGGGAAGCCCCGCCTCATGGATATTACAAACTCAACACTGACGGATCATTGCTTAGGAAATCAGGACCTACTGAAGCAACAAAAAGCCTTAGGAACCACAATGCTGAAGTGATATTTGCATTCCTGGAGCTGTTGGGAATGAAGTCTAACATGTTTGTTGAGCTTTATGTGGTTAAGAAAGGTTTTCAAATTGGTGCTAGTAGAGGAGTCTCCATGATCATTGTTGAAATAGATGCTGTAGCTACATTTTCTATCATCTGTAGGGAAGAAGGACACCACTGGTCTTTTGCTCACTTAGTAATGGAAATATCACAGCTCTCTGCTGCCCTCATTATTTATTTCGTTCACATCTATCGGGAAGGGAATGCCGTGGTAGATTTATTAGCTAATAATGCTGTTCATATGGATGGCCCATAGTTTCTTTCTCTCCAAGAGCTTCCACTGAGGGTTAAGGCTTTAATTAGAATGGAAAACTTCATTTTCCTTATTTTATATTTAAGTAATTCTTTTGATGTATAGGGATTTGATGAGGAGTTCTTTTGTGTCTTGCCATGTACAACAATCTTACAATTTTTTTTTGATGTGATGTAATCCCTTTGTATTGACATGCATTCTCGTTTTAGCTTAATATATAGGTTAGGACTCACTGCCTAAGTCCCCCACTCAGTGTGGTTTCCCCCCCTAAAAAAAAGTCTTGTAGTCTTATATGATTTAAGGGCTTCAATCAAATGTATGTGATGAAAATCACAAATGTATAAGATGAAGATTATCTTCTATAGAATATCATTCAATTTAAATTGAATCATAAAAGGATTTTTGATACATGCTAATTTAATTGGTTGTAGGGAACTACTCCAATAAGCAACTTAATATTCACATATTAGAGCTCAAATGCTATATACTAGTTAAGGATATATAGCAGTTTAGTTTTTAATATACTGGAGTTGAAAATGAGGACATTTAGCTTACTATACCTTAGACTTTTTTTCACTACACCTTTCAACATATTTCTTGTCCCTTAAACAACATTGATATGGGTAAGGTTTACCAGGTTTTGGGTCGATCGTCTTTAACCTTAATTGGGTTTAGTAACATTTGGTTGAGAGCAAAACCTCAACCATGTAGGTTGAGAGAAGGGTAAAGTTGATAGAGACATGTGCCACCGATAGGAGAAAGATTTGAGGAAAGATGCATTTAGCCCACTTAACCCTATCAAGGTCAACTAGCCTACGCCTCTAAGTGCAGTTATATTAAATGCACTTTCTCTTCACATACAATCGATCATCTTTGTATTAATTATAGATCTGCCCCGTATTTCCTACAGGCAATAAGCATGGAGATCAACCAACCCTCTAAAGGACCTTCGAAGTCCCTATTGAAAGGTCAAATCTAATTAGACTATATGGAATAGATGGTTTTTTTTTTATATCCTCTTTTAGTCAGTAAACATTATAAATACTCTTAACAAACAGAATCTTCATGTACACTCACTAATTTACATTAGCCCTCACTTTGTTGCCTTTCCCAAACATCAAAGTGTTTTAGTTGGGGGCCACTTTGGCAAGCCTTATATGCTTCATTTGGTTGCAGGGCTCGACGTGCACCTTTACAAAGCCTTGAGCTAGGCCTTTTCTAGGTTGATGATGTAATTCCTTAAGTCCTGACTAGACCCTTGACAAAATTTGACATCATCAAGCATGTAAGAGCATACTTGACTTAAACTTATCTCATGAATTCACAATTATGTTTCAAAACTCCAAGTTCAAATATAATTGGCCGGCCAGTGAATACAAGGTATAAATGACAATTTTCTTTTCCAATCGAATCTTTCAACTTTATTTCAACTAATTTCCAAGACATATACCGTATTATTGAATTATTCATGGTAGTTTAGTAGCATGCTAAAGTAGCAACACTAAAATTTTAAGAAATAGTCAAAAATTATAAGGGTATAATTGAGATTATATAAATCTATGAGCCTCATACAATGAGAAAACAAGGACTCATTTGCTTATTGCCTATATAGTCATCTTGAGCACACAAGATATGGAACGCATGCTATGATGCTTTTCTTCTCAATTAGAAGTATATATCATTAGTAATTAAATGAAGAATCAAATGGATCTTAATTTGGATGTATCCCAATGCTTAACTTGAGTTTTCTCTTTTTGATTGTCCTCAACACACAGTGATCTCAAGAAAACTCACATCTGGTTATTTGACAAGTTTAGTGGATTATGGGAAATCCATTTCAATTACCAAAGTTTAAATAGTAATCTCATCTTAGTCATATAGACTAAGGTAGCATTAATATTGTCTCATCTCTACACGTTATCAACATCAAAGGTAATTGCTTGTGTGAGAAAGTCAATCTTCACTTGTCCGACATATCTTTAAAATTGAAGACATGAATCATGTATAAAGATAAAATATTCAAACGTCATTGAATTTGATAAGCATTAAATCATAAATGTTTTCTTACATAATTTCAATCTCAATCTATATGACCATAGAAATTTTAACATGCACATAAAGATATTTCTCTGGATATTCACTTAGTGAAATATCAATCGTTGTTCCATAAACTTTTATTTATGTGTCATCTCTTTCTTTTCAACTATACGTATAATACAATTGAATCTAACACCTATATGTTTGGTTTTTCAATGATATTTTGAGTCATTAAAGTAAGCAAGTAGTGACTAGTTATCATGATAATAATAATAATAATATCCACAACTCCCACGTAATTGCTTACAACACCCAAATACTAAAAAATCCCTTAACCATATATTTTCTAGTTTTGTAGAAATACAAGCCACAAACTTGGTTTTCATTTGTGAAAAACAATACACATTTATTTCTTGCTACTTTAACCAAGTAGTAGTATTATTAGGCAAGATAATATATTAAGAAGTAGTCCCATATTCATCCAAAATCACCTCTCAAATTAACATTTATGTGTCCTCTCAAGGATAGATCATTCCCTTATTACATTGATACTTATTGACTAGACTTATGGCATCACTAACATAAAAATAAAGTTCATATCAAATCTCCAATAGTGTTTAAATATGGACCGACAACTCAAGTTTTCATAAGAGATATCTAAGCACATTTCATGGCATAGACCTTTTGCCTTTAGTTATAGTATAAATGTGTTCATCACTTTCCATTTCAAATCATTCTAATATATTTTTACTTAAGATTCTTGAGACAACACAAGTAGTCTTATAGAGTGATCTTTATGGATTTTGGACACCTAATATGTAGTTAGTGACAATTATTTTCAAAAGGTCTCTACATACTCTTTATCATTTCTCATTCATAATATGTCATTGACACAAAAAAATAGAATTACAAATCCTTCATTTTGATCTCCTGAGATAAACACAATGGTTTTCATCCATTCCAATGAAATTATAAGAGATAACAATTCTATGAACTCTCAGGGTCAAGGGTTCAAGGTTTTAGTTTTTTTTTTCTTTTTGCTAAAGTTGCTAGTGCCATGGTGGGGGGTTAGGCGGACCCCTATTTGTTTATTAATAGCTCAAAAAAATCATTACAAATGTTTCAAAATAATGAAATTCAAAGATCAAACATAACAAACTATCTAAGTTAACTCTAAAAGAAGGTAAATTTCACTTATCAACTTTAATAAACCCTAAAATTCTATGAGGAATTTGATGTGGTTCCAAGGTTGCTAACTGGAGCAAGTCACATGCTTGATTTGCCAATGAATCTGCTACTGTGTTTTCTTTTTGTTAAATATGTGTACCTCAAACATGCATTGAGGAAATGAGTCTTCAAATTTTGTTGAGAACATGATAATATTGCCAAGAACATATTACATCAGACTTGATGATTTGAATGGCAACTTGTGCGTCCATTTCAATCTATATATAATGGAAACCTTTTTGGAAACATAATTCTAGCTATTGTTGTATCGTAACAAGTTCCACAAATGTATTTGTTTGAACTCCTAAGATGGAAATTATGCAAAAACTACATCTCTATTCTCATCTCTTGGAATGCCTCATGCTTTTGCTATCCTCGGGTTATCTCTTCTAGCTCCATCAGTGTTCAATTTTTTCCATGGATTTGTAGGTTTCATCCAATGAACATAAATAATTGTTTAGACTGTTGCTTATGAAAATAACATCCCAACTATCTTCCTGTGTGCAAATCTCTTTTCCATTGCTCAAATTTGAAGCCCTTTGCATTGAACATTATCTGGATGTTATTCAACACTTTCTAGATAATTTTACTACTTTTAAAGATTTTGTCTCTATATTTTGCATCATTTCTAGCCTCCCAAATGTGCCATAGAATTAGGAGAGGAATCAAAATTCTAAAATATCTAGAAATTATTCTAGTGGCTGTAGAACTCCATGCTTGAATCAAAATTGAAATGTTCTCTATAACAAAAAGTGCAAAATGAAATAAATGTACAAAATACGTCCATACTTTCTAAACTTTGTCTCTAACAAAAAATAAGTGTTGGATTGTCTCTAAGTTAAAGTAGTATACATACTTAGATACAATCTGCACTCCTTTCTATTTCATCCTTGCATCAACTAGTATCTAATTTTTCAATAACCTTTAGTTAAAGATTGAAATAGTGGGAGATAACTAAGGCATCCAAATTCTTTTCATAAGAGGCTATATTGGTTGAGACTTCTGATATTACTCCAAGCAAATTTGATGAAGAAATTTCCTTTATTTGATAACTTTCTTATTAGCTTATCATCTTCACCATTATCAAAAGGTATTGAAGCTATTTTTAGATAAAGATCATCTAGCAATATTTAAGAAAGCTTCTGAATATCCCATTCCTCATTACTCCAATTAGCAGCTACTATTTCTGAGGTAAAAAAGGGTCTGTTAACTAGTTAATTTAGAGGTTTTTCTCCAAACCAATTGTCATACTAGAAGAATTGATGACCATTACCAAGATTCCAGAATAAATGTGGTTCTACTTTTGACCTCACCTTACACAAGTTTTTCCAAATAGAAGAATCATTCTTTGTAACTCCAACATCTCCTGGATAGAAGCCCTTAACATACTTATCCTTCATGAAGTGAGACAAAAGTGATTTCTATAATATGAAATTCCACCAAATTTTCCGAGAAAAACTCTTCACTACATCATGTAAACTCCTTACTTCTAAACCATCTTCTTCATAAGGAAAGTAAAGATAATTCCAAGATGACCAATGTGTTTTCTTTCGGTTACCATAGTTACCTTAAAAAAATTTATTCATCAACTTTTCCTTTTTATCAATAGAATTTTTTGGTGGTTGCAAAACTTGGATAAAGTATATTGGCATAGAATTCAACACACTTTTTATAAGAGTAATTCTACCTCCATGTGAAAGAGTTGTTTTCTCCCATCCAATGGCTTTAGATCTCATGTTGTCAATCAATGAAGCAAACAAACTTTCCTTTTTATTCCCTACATAGAGTGGTGCACCTAAATAGCTTATTGGAAGTTGTTTATGAGAAAACATGTAGTCTGATGAATTATCTCTGTTGTCTTCTATTGCATCTTTAACTGAATATGAATGAGCCTTTTTGATAGTTGATCTATTATCTAGAAGCCCTCTCATATTAATGCAACACCTCCATTAGCTTCTCCAAATTGTGCTCTTTTGCTCTAGCAAATATTATAATATCATCAGCATAAGCTAGATTATTAATATAAAACTTAGACTTAGGTTTATGCCTTATTTTGTAATATTATTCTTCTAATTTTCTGGACAGCCACTCAGATGGAAGGATAAAAAGTGCAGGTGAAATATGATCTCCTTTTCTTAAACCTTTGAAAGATTTTAAGAAACTTGCATGTGTACCATTGATAAGAACAACAAACTAGCAATTTTCAACACATATCTTGATCAATGAATCCAAGCTTATGAGAATCCCAAATCTTTAAGCATTTTGTACTAAAACTTCCATAGAAGCCTATCATAAGCTTATGCTGTATCTAGTTTGGGGATAACTTTATCTCATTTACCCCTATGATTAATTAAGTGAACAAGTTCTTATGCAAGTAATATGTCATCTCCTATGGATCTTCTAGCCACAAAACCACTTTGAGAGGGTGAGATAATTGATGGAAGCAACAAACTAATCTTCTATAAATCACCTTTGAAATTATCTTGTTTGTCACATTGCACAAACTAATAGGTTTGAAATTTGACCATGTCATAGCATATTCAATTTTAGGAACATGCACTGAAGAAGTGTAGGTAAAACTCTTAGGCATTGCATTCCCATTAAAGAAATCCTTAACATCATCTTCCAAATCATGAGCTTCCAAATCACGAGCAATTACATCTTAGCAGAATTGATAGAATAAAGAAGAAATACCAACAGGACCTACTACACTTTCTGAATTTATGTTGAAGATAATTTTCTTTACCTCATGCAATGAAGGGCATTTACAAAGATCTTTATTCTATTATGCACTTATTAGTCTCTTTATATGAGCAAATTCACCATATTCAAGTTCATACTCATTAGCACTCAACAATTTCGAATAGAAACTTGTAGCAGACTTATGTATCCCTTCTTTCTTTGCTAAAATTTGATCTCCTATTTCTTTTTCACCAATTGAATAAAAGAATTTTGTATTTTTTTCACCCTCTATAGACCATTTTAGTGCTGCTATCTTCTTCCAATAATCTTGTTCAATATTAAGGGTTTTGGTTAGAATAGCACTGTACCGATTTATGTTAGATAGATTATAATATGAAGGATCCACGTCAAAGGCATTTCCCCATAATTTCTTCCTCAAATTTTTTAACAACATCAAATATGTTACCAAAAACATGTTTGTTCAACCATTTTAAATGCATTTCAAGACTAAGTAACTTCTGTTGCAATCTACTCATACCTGTTGCTAGAAGACGTATGTTCCAATTTTGCTTAACTACATTGAGAAAATCATGATGCTTACACCATATATGTTGAAATCTGAATGATGATGGTCTCTTAGAATTTTGGTTTTCCAATGTAACCGGTAAAGGAGAATGATTTAAATATTGTCTAATAAGATGGAACACTTTGGTGCTACTGAACATGTCATACTAAGTTGATAAGACAGAAACTCTATCAAGTCTTTGCCATAACCTTCTATCAGTCCAAGTAAACTATTTTTCAATAAAACCTATATCTAATAGTCCATAATCTTGAATCATTTCACCAAATGCTTCCATAGGTCTAATCCTTAGCATTGCACCCCCACTCCTTTAAGATAAGCTGAGATCAATATTGAAATCTCTAGCGATAATCCAGGGTTTAGAAATAGTAACTGAACATAATCCTTCCCACAGAGGTCTTCTTTTAACCTTTGAGCATTTAGCATACATGAAGCTACCAAACGCTAACCTTGGAAGTATATTAGATTTAATCTTAACATGCAAATATTGATTATGGTTAACCAGCACTTCCATAGTCAAATTATTGTCATAAAAGCACCATATTTGGTTGGAAACATTAGCATAAACTCCTTCAAAATCCAATCTACTGCACATTAATTTAAAATCCAAAGAAGCCATAGTTTCCAAGATCACCAACATTTTCAATTTATTTTTCTTTCTCAATCTATGCAAATAGGTTTGAGTCTTAGAATTCTTCACTCCACCAATATTCCAAATCATCAAATTCATTGGATTTATATTTACCTCTTTGCTTGAAAATCTGAAGTTAATCTTGATAAGCTTCTAATTTACATTCTCTGAGGAACAATCTATTTCTTTTTCTGCTATTCCACAATTTGATTTTTAGTACTTTCATCTCCAACAAAATTCCTTCTTTTATTTCTATTTCTATTTCTATTTCTAACTTCTTCAAAAGTTTCATCTTCAATCTTCTTATCAATCGATTTAGATGATTGGTCTGAAGAATTTTCATTATTACTGGCAAATTTTGACAATGTTTCTATATCCTTATCCCCTGTTGATAAAGTTTTCCTACAAGAAGTTCTGGCCTTTTCAAACTCCTCATGTTGCTAATCTTGCTCCTTTTTACTATATGATAACTGATAGGAATTATCAGACTCCTTTTTCCCAATCCCTATTATAGTTATTAGGAACATTTGAACTATCTTTATCCATTGAGCAGGAATTAGGATTTGACCCAAAGGGATATGGGTTATCTAAACAACTTTATTCTCACAAGCCATCAAGACTCCATGATTTTGATTAGATTGATCTGTATTACATTCGACTTCTGTAAATTATTAATATGCTAATTATAAACTATCTACATGCTTGCATCATTGCCCACAACTATTTCATTTATTTTTTCCTCTCCAATCTCAATATTTTGATCTTTTGCAATCTAATTTTCATTTAGATCAATTTTTGGAATATGAATAGGAGTATAACTTGTTACAACATCATTTGTGTGTCCTTTATTCAAATATTTCCCTAAACTAAAATTCTCATTCAATCCTATAGAAGTAGGATCGATGATCCTAACTTTCTCTTTATCTTTAGGGTTAGGATTTTCATTATTTTTCTGAATTGAATTTTCCTCCAATGCCTATTTCTCCTTTTCTCTATTCATTTCATCATATTTCTCCACATTTTGCTTTCTCTTTGTTCTGTAAGCTTATCCCTAAGATCTCTATAATAAGCTTTCTCTATAGTTTGTGCAGGTTATTTCTAATTAAGGTTTTCATAGCATATATTTGCCGAATGACCAATATGATAACATGTCATGGAATATTTTGGAAAATTTTCATATTATAATTTTTTGCAACCTCATTGAAGATCCCTGCCCTAACCAAATTTTATTTTCTCTCATTATAGTTAAATTAATTTCAATGCAAACCCTAGTAACACTAGGTCTTGTTCTATCAATCGTTGGTTCATTGATTATGAGAGGCTTTCTAATCAACCCAGCAATGGCAAAAATCATCTGTTTGTGGAAAATATGTAACGAAAAATTTGGGAATTGAATCTATATAGGAGTGATAGGAGATTCCATTTTAGGGTTGAAATCTAGAGTCCATTTCACAATTCGTATAAGACATCTATAAAATGTCTATTCTCTCTTCATCCACATATGTGTATGATCATCTTCATTAGTTGGATGAATTAAAAGGTGTTTCAAAACTAGAACTCCAATTATGCTCATTTTAACCCTATGCTAAGTTGCATATTTGTCATTTAATTCATATAATTTTTCTTTGTGGTTAATAGTAAAAATGCTTAATTATTGGATTTTAACTTGCATTTTATATTTCATGGAGCAAATTTAAGATTCGAGTTAAATACAACTGAAATTGAGTATTTGATATGCTTGGAGTGAGGAGACGGGGAATGGAAGAAGAAAATAATTCAAGTGCGTATGTGTCTTACTTCTCTAGACTTTATGTAAATTCGAGTAGGAAACATTCAAACCTTTTTGGCAGTTGCATAATTTTTGGAATATTTCAAATTCTATTTCTTTACTTAGGAAAATTTAGGTTTCCTTATTCTTGTAAAACTCTTAACTAGTTAGGAGTAGTAGGCCATATATATGGAACCAAGGATTAAACCAAATCATTTTTCAATTAGCATATTTTAATTTTCTGTGTTTTTCATCTTCTCTTAATGAGTTGCTAAACTCTCATTCTAGCCTAAGGGATTATCGAAGTTTGGATTCTTCAAAATTTGTGAGATCTAATTATTTTGTTTGTATTTCTTATTTCTTAAGTATTTATTTATCTTCTATTTTAATTAGGAATATTTTGGTTCATTGAACTAGAGCCCAAATTTTATAGCTTAGAGTTTTTGTTTTGTTAATTAGAACTTTAAATTCATAATTGTTTAATTATTCTAAATTCTAATGCTTGTGGCAAATAACATAGTTATGTGTAGGAAGATGCATTACTTATGTCATGGAGATAAATAATCTAGTCTAAATAAACCCTATTTAGGTATATTTGTTGTCTATGGCTGAGTCTTTTTGGTTTGTAATGCTGCTAGTAAATTAAAGCCTAGGAGCATTTCTTTAGGATTGTTTACTAAATGGAAATAACTAACGAACGTCTCTAAGTTATCAAGATAGTAAGGAGAGATTGGTTATTATGGTGTTCCGAGTAACTATAATCAATTTATTTAAGAATGAAGAATTTATCTTTGCATAGATGATTGAATCTGTGAACCAAATTGAAATTGTACCTTAGGCTAGATTCCATCCTTATTGATTTCTTATTTTACTTTTGATTCTAAGTTTTTTATTTTATAAAACACTTATTTTCTATTTTATTTAATAAGTTTGAAAGAAATAAAATTTACCAATCCTTGTGGAATATGACCTTACTCACCGCTAACTACTTACCCTAACTTTGAAAACTTAGTTCAAAGTGTGCAAAGCTTCGGGAAGCCATGTGAGAACTTTTCTATCAAAGCATAATGATATGGTTCTACCAAACTACCACTTTTTCATCAGAAAAATGAATTGCCTTCTTCTCATAATGCATTCCAATTTTTTCAAAACTTTTTAGGGGTTGAGAATCAAAGCTTTTATTCATCTTTAGCAGAGATTCTTAGAATGAATCATTTTTCATTGATGCAATGACCTAAGCAAATGATTTTTCGGTTGGTGTCAATGGTCTAGTCATCGGATCTGGAGATTTTTTGGTTGTGTTGGCCAAATCACCTTGAGAATTGCCTTTTAGGATAGAGAGCATTTTCCATTTCAATTTTAGTTTAGGGTTTAGGGTTTAGGGCTTTTTTTTTTGAAAAGTTGCTAGTGCCTTGGCGGGGGCTTAGGTGGACCCCTACCTATGTATTAACTGAAAGGTAGGATTACATGACTATTCAAATCAAAACAATTACAGGAAAACCTCAAGAAACCAATTATATAGTTTTACATCAAAATGAAGGAATACCCCATTTTTCTAGCTTAATAAATCCTATTTTTTTTCCTTGAAGCTAAGAAGCTGTAAACTCTCTCGATTGCTTTGTGTTGCCTCATTTGCCAAAAACTTTGCCGCCTTGGTTGCCTTTTCTAAATATATGAGAAACATGTATCACAATATTAGATAGAAGCTTTCTAATATTGTAAAGCAAATGGTAGAGCTGTTAAGATCCTTTTAAATTCGATGTGTGAGCTTAATGGCTGCATAAGCATCATTCTCTAACCAAACTTGTCTAACTCCTCTATTTTCACATAATTGCAAGCTTTTTTGCATTGCATAAAGCTTAGAAAACATATTTGTTTATTCTTCCAGATAATCAGAGAATCCAAAAATTACATTACCATTATGGTCTCTAAGCAACCCCTTTATCCCAGCTTGTCCTGAATTACCTTTTGATACTCCGTTTGTATTTAACTTGAACCAAGTATCCTTAAGTTTGATCCATTTCACAAGGGAAATCTAGTGCTATTTTTTCTACTGAAAAGCACATCCAAGTTGTCTTCTAATCTATATATCCCCTATTTTTTATTTGATTGTGAAGCCATTTGCTTTTAACATAACATGAACTGAATGAAGCACCTTCTAAACAATTCTAGTGCTCATAAAAGGTTTGTTTCTAGATTTTGCATCATTTCTTGCTTCCCAGATGTGCCATAGAATCAATATAGGCATTTCTACTCTAATATGACCAAATGTTTCAACTGTAATAGAAGGTATCCATGCTTGTATCGTTAGAGGGATAGATTCAAAAGTTGGCAAAGAAATTTGAAACATATGTGCAAAGATTCCCCACAACTGTTGCACTTTGTTTCTAGTTAAAAATAGATGTTTCAAGATTTCAACATTCTGACAGCATGTGCACCTTGAAACAATTTGAATTCCCTTCCTCTATATATGATCATTGATTGGAATCTAATCATGAATAATTCTCCATAAAGGTATATAAATAGTAGGAGTTAATGATGTCATCCATATTTGTTTTGTCAAACTCTGAATTGGTCTTATATCCCTTGTCTTATTCCAAGCAGATATCACAAAACTTCCCAGTGTTTGTTAGCTTCTAGATCATTATATCCCCTATATATTTATCAATGGAAAACTTACATATTTCTTTTGCCATATCATTAGGTAAAAGCAAAGCAATTCTTTATCTATTCCATTCTCCATTCTACCAGAAAGATGTAACTCTATTTGAAGCATAAGCATCTCTATCAATGAGTTGACATAATGATCTATCACTAAACTAGTGATCATGCCAAAAAGACATCTGTCCATCTCTCAACCATAACATCTAATACTCTACCTTCATTCTAACCTTGCACATTCTTTTCTACAAAGGAGAATCCTTTTTTGTAACAATAGCTTCTCATGGATAAAAACCTTGAACATACTTATCCATTATATAATGAAACCAGAGAGAATGCTGATCTCTAAAATTCTACTGCAATTTCCATGAAAAACATTTAATTGTATCATGAAGATTGCACACCTCTAATCCTCATTCTTAATGAGGAAAACATACATCATTCTATGCTACTCAATATATATTTTTCTAGTTTCCAAAATCTCCCTAGAAAAATTTATTCATGATATTCTCTATCTTCTGAATAATTACTTTATGAACTTACAAAACTTGGAATAAGTATAATGGCATAAAGTTAGCATACTTTTAATTAGTGCAAGTCTTCTTCAATGTGATAAAATAAATTTCTCCCAACATGTCAACTTACTTCTCATATTTTCAATCAAAGAGGAGAACAAGATTTTTTTCTTATTTCTAGCATATAGTGGGGCGCCTAAATAAGTTATAGGAAGATTCTTAAGCATAGATCTAGTGAGATTTTAAATCTTTTTCTGATGGGATCTACTACATTATTGATTCATAGCAAAAAAACTTTTATGACAATTAATTAACTATCTAGAAGATGATTCATATTAATGCAATATAGAGCTTAGACACATTATTACCAACAAATTTGGCTAAAATTATAAGATCATATGCATAAGCCAGATGTGAAATATGAACTTTAGACTTAGGATAATACCTTAGGGAAGGGACCTTTAAAAATAAATCACCTAATTTTCTGAAACGCTATTCTATAGCTAAGATGAAAAGTGCTAGAGATATTGGATCACCTTGTCTCAAACCTCTAGATGATTTCAAAAAAACCTATAGTTGAACCATTAATAAGCACTGCAAACCAACAATTTTCAATATAGTTCTTGATCAAAGAAATCTATGGATTAGAAAATCCCATCTTATATAGCATTTGATAAAGAAAATTCCACTAAACTTTATTATATGCTTTTGCCATATCCAATTTAAATAACACTTGTCACCTTTCCCTCTATGATTAATGGAATGAATCGATTCTTGTGCAATTTATATATTATCTCCAATATTTTTACCAATAACAAATCCACTTTGAGATGGACAAATATGAGATGGAAGCAAAATACTAAGTTTTTTATGGAAGAGCTTGCACATGATTTTATTGGGGACATTGCAAAGACTTATAGATCTAAAGTCTGACAAGATATAAGCTACTTCTAACTTAAGAGTTAACACCAATGTAATACAAGTAAAACTCTTAGGTATTGCATTGCCCTAAAAGAAATCCTTTACTGCTTCCTTAATATCATGACTCACAATATCTCGACATGTTTGATAGAAAGGAGAAAAACAACCATTTGCCCCTGCTACATTTTATGCACTTATACTGAACATAATTTCCTTAATTTCATCTAAATTAGGACTTGCACACAATTTGGAAAACTTAATATCACATACAATCCTTGGAATATGAGAAAGGTCACAAGGATCCACCTAATATCCTTCATTACTTAATAGTTTACTAAAAAAATTAGCAGTAGAATGTTTGATTTCTCTATGTACTGTTAATATATGATCACCATCCTTAATTTGATGGATAAGGGACTTTGCTCTTTTTCATTTCACCAAATAATGAAAGAACCTGGCATTTTTTTCCCTTTAAAAAAACTATCCCAAGGTGAATGGTGTTCAGTCTTAGAACATTTAGCAATTATAAAGCTGCAGAAAAAAGATTGGATGAGATTTTCACATGCAGAAACTGACTATGATCTACTAACACTTCAACTCTTAAATCCATATAAAAAACAACCAAATTTGATTAGAAGTATTGACATAAACTCCATCAAATCCAAACCTTTTATGTTTGAAACTAAAATCCAATGCAGTTATAGATTCAAGTATCACTAGCACCTTCAATTTCTTTTTCTTTCTCAACTCATACAGATAAGATTGAGTTTTATTATTCTTAATCCCTTGGATGTTCTATATCATTAAATTCATCTTATCTATAAATCACTTAGAGATCGTAAATCTGAAGTTGATCTTAATTGACTACGAGTTCACACTTTATTTGTTACCATATACTTTTTTCTTCTATTACTGGGTGTTGGATGTTTTTTTCCTATTGATACTATTCTTCTGGATACAACTCTAGCTTTCTCAAAAACTTTCTACTACTACACTTGTTCTTCTTTGCTATTATATAGTTGATATGAGCTATCAGATTTATTCCCTTCATCTTGATGACTAGGAATAATTGAATTATCCCTATTCGCTGAACTAGAATTAGTTTCTAACCCAAATGGATGAGGGTTGTCATGACCAATTTTATTCTCACAACAAGCAATTGAAGTTTCATGTTTTTAAGTAGTTAAATCGTTCTTTGTAGCCAAAACTTATAAATTATGTTCTTGAAAATCATTTTAGTCTACAATATTAAGAAGATTTTCAAATTGTTCATGTCCTTCATCAACTCTCACCATATTATCTATCTTATCTCCTCCGTTCTCCAGTGCATGATCTTTCTCCATCTGATTTCCGTTCTCCATATGTTCTGGGATTTTAATTAGAGTATAACTTGTTCTTATATCATTTTTCATCAAAATTAAATCCTCATTTAATCCAATAGGAGAGAATCTATAATCATTGCTTTCCCTTTGTCTTTAGAATTAGGGTTAGGGTTTTCAATTTGTTGCTTTGCCTTACCCTTTTCAATTATATTCTTAGCCACACTTTTCTTGTTTCTTAACTCTGTAAGCTTATCTCTAAGATCTCCTTGATAAGCTTTATCTTTAGCTTGCGTTGATTATTTTCAATTAGGATTTTCATAGCAAAGTTTTGTAAAATGTCCAATATGATGACAAACTTTGCAATATTCTGGAAAATTTTGATATATTACCTTCTATAATCTCATCGAAGAACCTTATCTTAGCCAAAATTTAGTATCTCTCACAAGTATTATATCAATTTTTACACAAACGCTAGCAACACTAGGTTTTGTTCTATACATGTTTCATCCATATTCTTGTATAGTCCTCTTTATTAGTCAGATGAATTAAGAGGTGTTTAGCATCCATAACACCAATTTGAAAACCCCCATTTAATCCTCACTTTGAAGATCTAGTTTGAAGAGTGGAAAGCCTTAGGAATCCATGTGAGAACTTCCTAATCAGAGCATATCAATGTGGTTCAACCACAAAAGCAAGTTCTTCATTTGAAAATTAGATGGCCATTTTCTCACAATGCATCCTAATTTTTTCAAGAGTTTTTGGTAGTCCATAATCAAATGTTTTATTTATTACATAAGGACAATCTTGAAAAGGATTGTTTACCTTGCTTGAAATGACATCAGCAAATGACTTTCTTAGTAGTGCTAGTAGGTTAGCAACCAGATCTAGAAATTTTTTGGTAGTGGTGGTCAAATTGCTTTGGAGGATGAGAGAATTCATGATTGATTTGAGGTTTATTTAAGTTTTGATTTTAGGTTTAGGTTTTTTTTTTTTGACAAAATAGATAAGAGTTTATGTTACTCTTACTCAATTTTATTGAATGAAAAGAAACTTACAAAGTATTAGTATACCTCTCATGTACAAGTGTTATTTCAAAGATGTTAATAGGGCTTGGAAGCAATATAATGAAATAAAATGGTACATTTGTGTGTTCTAATGTATGCTAAGGCATGTTTTTCGATTCTAACCATTCCTTTAACAATCCCAGTGAGCCTTTTATCTTGGTAAATCCTGTTTGTTTGATTTGCGTAGGATTTATTTGCAACGTAATTAGCAATTTGATTTCTTTCATGGTATATATGGGTCACCTTGAGTTCCATTGATTCCATAATCTTTTTGATGTGCATTATAATGTGTTTAGTGTACCACAGTCTGTTGTAGGCATCATTACAGATAGCTAATAGATATGAGCAATCTACCTCTATCCATACTTCCATTATCCCTTACTGCTAGCAAGCTCTAATCCAATTTTAAAGGCATGAAGCTCAATCATCACATTTTTTATGTTGTCGAGGAAATTTTGGAACGCAATCAACATATCTCCTGAGGTATTACAGATAACTCCTCTAGCTCCAATAGCGCTTGGAAATCCTTTAGATTCTCTATCTATGTTGAGCTTGACCCATTTAGCTGTAGGTTTTTGCTAGGTGACAATTTTCCAGGGTTTGCATAGAGCACCTTTAGATTAATGTCTAGAAGGTTCACTGTAAGCTTGTTACCCTATCAGTGCCCTTTGTTCAAGATGTTTGTTCTTTGAATATTGTGCCAGTGCATGAACCAAGTGATTAGTAAGGGGATGACATTTGTAATGTGGAGAGCTTTAAATGGGTGGATGATTTCCATACCTCAATGTGATGCTAAATATTATCATTATGATTGAATGACATGTTAAAGATTTTGCAAAAATACCTCAAAACATATTGTGCAATACTGCTACTTACAAAAATGTGTTGAAGGGTTTCAATATCTCAACCATATTGGGGGTGCGAAGCAGTGCTAATACCTTTATTTTAGAGCAATGATTTGCTTGGGATAAGATTCGTTTGTAGTCTCTAGTTGAAGATCTCCATCATGGGCATGATAAGCCGGCTCCACATTTTACCAAGATTAGCATTGCAAATTTCTTTTAATCTAATGTGATCCTAGATGGATTTAGCTGTGAAGCCCCCATTTGGAGTTAATTTTCACTAGCAACAATCTATTTGTCCCTTTTGGATAGGTACAATTTCAATTTCTTTAGCAATGTGTTTCAGAACAAATCTCCTTAGCTTTTCCAATCTTAACCTAATTTATTCTAGAAGTATTTGATAGGTAAATGATTCTTTTGCTGGGGCAAAATCTCTCTAAGAGGCTTGTCTCCAAACTAGTGATCAAACTAAAAGTACACATCTATAAACCATGTTTTTAATCCTCTTTAGACTACCGAATCATGGACGGATGTTCTTGAGAAGATAAGGTGAAAAGGGCCATAATATTTTGTGTTATAGCGTGAGCCTAAATGGTGTTGTTTTATCTTAACATCCACTAAAGCTTGATAGAATATGCTAAAACCATATCACATAGATTGCTAAGTTCTAGTCCACCTTCATCTTGTAGAGTACAAGATTTTTGACAAGAAATCTAATGAATCTTTCTTTGTGACTCATAGGATCCTAGAAGAACTTGTTAATCAATTTTTCAATCCACTTAATCACATAGTTGGGGGTTTGAATAACCTGCATGAGATGGATAGGCATAGAATAAATCACACTTTTAATAAGCATTAACCTACCTTTATGAGATAGCGTTCTATTTTCCCATGATCTGATTCGATTTTTGATTTTTGATCTGATGCTATTGAACAACATCTTTTTTTATTGCCTTTAAACAACAACTCTCCCAAATAATGAATGAGTAGCTATTTAGTCCCATAGCCTATAACTTTATGAATTTCAAGGATCTTGGAATTAGGGGACTTCCTATCCATGATGATGGAGCTTTTATTCACATTAACCAATTGTCTAGATAAGTGTTCATATATCTTGATGAAGTCCATGAGATTATCTATCCTTTTTTTTTTGAGTTCACGAATATCATCATATCATCAACATGAGCCAAGTGAGACAATTAAACTCTACCTTTTGTCTTGAAATACATATGCTTGTCATTATTATATAGTTAGTTTCGGTCCTTGGAGAACACCTCTGCTGCAATGATGAGGAGGATAGGTAACAACTGGTCTCCTTATCTTATCCTTTTAGTATATTTAAAAATCTTGCCTTTAGCACCATTTATGAGCATAGAGAACCAGTGGCTTTTAATGACTCTTTGCACCATATTGATCCATTGATTGGGAACATTGAAGTGCTGAAGGACATTGTAGAGAAATGACCATTAAACTCGATCATAGGCCTTCGCCATATCTAATTTGAGGATTACATTTGCTTTTTCCATTTTGAACCCAATGTCATGTGTCATTTCTTGATCTATTAAAGTATTTTCTACAATATTGTGTCTAAGAATGAATTCGCTTTAATTAAGGAACAAGATTTTGGGAAGAATGGTGGTCAATTTGTTACTCATAGTTTTAGTGATGATCTTATGAATGATATTGCATAAGCTAGTTGGTTTGAAGTTATTCCATGTGTAAGGGTTTTTGACTTTAGGAATAAGAACCACAGTTATAGCTGTAATGGTCTTAGGGAGAGGGGCATCATTATAGAAGTCCAGGACTATATCAAATAAGTCTTCTTTGATGATAGTTTAGCACTTCTAGAAAAATAAAGACTTAAATCCATTGGACCCATGGCACTATCAACATGAATGTTGTAAAAATTGTCCACACCAGTCTAGAGTTGGGGGGATTCCATGAGAATTCAACGTCCTTCTATAATAACAAGGAAAGAATCATATCAAGATTACATATAGGTGTTTTCAAGTTACTTAGGCTGATAATATCCATGAAGTGATTGGTTGTGGTTTGGCTAATATCAAGTAGGTCGCTGATAACTGTATTATCTATTGAAACATGAAGTAACCATTTTTTGGCCCATTTTTTCTTTGCATAGGCTTAGAAGAACTTGGTGTTGCATTCTTTTTACAAAAGTCATTAGCACGCTGCTTTTTGATGCCAAAATTCAATTTCAAGGTTATTATCATGGATGGAGATAACTTGATTTAGGTCTTTGAGGTGTTGTTCACAATGTGAGTTATCAAAGATTTTCTACTTGTCTGCACCTAGTTCTTCTACCCATTTAATGGCTGAAAATATATTGTCAAAGACTTTGCAGTTCCACCTTTTGAGATAATATTTGGTTTGGTAAAGCTTTTACTATAGCATAATTAGGCTCGATCCTTTAACTAGTCTATTATATACACTTTAGATGGTGTTCAAGAGATTATGTTGGGGTGTCCATAAATTTTTTAACCTAAATATGGGCAATTTGATGCGCTACTGGTCCTAACCTGTTAGAAGTAATGGTGCATGATCTAGCTTGCACTGTTGTAGGTACGCAACTTTCAAAACCCTAAAGGTTTCTCTCCATGCCTTCGAAGTGATAATTTTGTCAAGTCTTTTCCATATAGTGTTATTAGTCCATGTATATTCGCGACCAATGAATTCAACATCTGAGAGACCAAATGTAAGGAGCATGTGAGCAATATCATCCGTGGAGTTCAAGTATGTTCTCTAGTTACCACTGGCTTTGCTAGAGTGCAGTACAATGTTGGAATTACCTCCAATAATCCATGAGTTGCCGTGGGGAGAATGCTTTCAAGATCATTCCAAAGGAGCATTCTTTTAGTCCTTGAACATTTTGCATATGCTATGGAACAAAATATCTCAATTGGTAGATTAGGTAATAGTATCTTCACATATAAGAGTTGGGCTGAGTCAAAGATTATTGTATGTCCCAAGCCATCTACAAGAAATAACCAAATTTTGTTATCACAATTAGCAATCACCTTATGGAAACTAAATCTATGAGCCATAAATTGGGAATCCAAGGGAATGAAGGGTTCAAGTATTGCTGCAGTCTATAGCTTATGCTTGAAATAAAGTTGAAGGAACATCCTTTGTGATAGGGGGTCACCAATCCCCTTAATATTCTACATAAGAAGCTTTATCATTTGGAACGTTTTTTTTTTCTTATCTTTCCCTAATAGGTTGTAAGTGATGAGTTTGTGAAGCTTAAGGGTAATACTTATAGCTTGACCTTGAACTGATCCCTTCACCTACTTATTAACTGTTGATTGGGATGATGATTTCAAGCTCATAGCTTGTAATGTTCTCCATGATTTATTTGATTTATTTCTATCATTTATCTCTTCCAGCATGTCATGGGTTACAATGCTTTGGTCTTGTGGCATGAGCACTTGTCTCACATTTAGGGATGAACCGCACTGACCTTTTTCGAGGATTGAGTTCGAGCAATCCCTAAAATCAAGACGTAAGTTAAAATATCAAACCATTTACAAACCTCATCCCCATTAAGGAATTTAGCATGTTTTTGTCTACTCATATCCAAGGACCAGCTATGTTTGTCACTATTTTGAACTTCTGATTTGGTTTTAGCTAGGCAGAAGTTGGTTTCTTGCATTTGTAGCCGTAATTTGCTTGTTTTTGTATGTTATTGTTGTTAGCACCATCCATATTGTCATTTTTACAAACATTTGTTTTACATTTTTCTTTTTCTTCAATTTTTTTATAAAATCACTCGATTGCTCACTAGGGCTTTTATTGGCTTGACCATATAAACATGTTCCATGTAGGAACATTTTGGGGTTATGAGCAATAACAATTATTCGTCCTCTTGTCAATCTTCACTTGGGCCATGTTTACCTTTTTAGATGAGGGCTGGTAGCAAGGTGGTTTAACATATTTCTTGATCAAGAAATTATCAATTTCATGTCTAGTGTGTTTGTAGTGTGAGCAATATTTAGGGACATCTTTATATTCAACATTCATGATGAACCATAAGTCACCAATTTGATCGTGGTAATTTCTTTTGAGGCAATGCCAGATTGATTTCTACACAAATATGAGCTTCACTTATCTTAGATTTAAAGGCTATTGGATTGTAAATTCTTAGTGGCGTTTTTATTAATTCAGCAATAGAGAATAGGGCATCCTTATCGAATAAGTGAACCAGTAGGCCAGGAAGTCTAACATATACTTTTATTGCATGTATTTATAATTTCTTAGGGACATTAGCACTAATAAGATATATTGTAAGAGAAGTAAGTACTTCCTTATTTATAACTTTGCTTAAATACTTTGGTCTTGTATTTTCCTTTTTGATTGCTAATATATCTTGAGTTAATTCCAAGTCTAATCTATATTAGAGCAAATGGAGATTCGTGACGTGGGTCAAACTCCAGTGACCACTTGAAAACCCTCACAAAAAATCCTAAAAAGTGCCATTCCCTCCTTAACAACATTTGAGAAAAATCTTCATCACAAGTCAAATTGATCGGCAAATGTTTGGGATCAATAACCCTAACAGAATAGGTATTTTTCATAGAGGGGTATGAAGTCATATGTAGCACTAGGATCCAATTATTAAAGCTCAAAAATGCTAAAATAACTAGGCTACAAGCTAAGGATCTAAATAGGCTATAGATTCAGATTTGGCATGAGGATTACCTTAATTTTCACAAAATCATGGAAGAAGATCTTAATTCTTTGATTCTGTCTCCCCAGCAGCACAACAGTTTCTGAATAACTTTCGTCCAACCAAATGTACTCTGATTTGAGTAAAATTTCAACCAAAGGAACACTAACTTCTTGATGTATCTCCATTACAAAAAATCAACTCAAAATGGATCTAAAAAGACCTCCAAGGATCGCCCCAAAGTCACAGTCCAAAATCGAGGATCTCCAAAGGCTAACAATCTAATTGTCTTACCTCTAATGAAAAAGATTCACACACCAATGACCAATCCTTTTTTTCTCAATGTTAGCTGGAGTACGAAGAGAAAAGAATTCTTGGATAAAGTTGATTTGGGGGTAGGAGATGAAGAAAAGTAAAGCTTCTATACATGAGGCAATAATTGGGAAATTAGAGGGAAAATGAGAGAATCCAATTCTAGGTTGCAAATCACATAGAGATCAAGTGGCCACCTATCTAACACTCTATATCTATATATAGAGGGACGATGTTATGATGCCAAGGCGGCATCACACTTTTCTCAAGGTGGCCACCCACTTGCTTGCAAGTTGGCATCTGAATTTGAATTTCATTTGAAATCTTCATTTCATCTTATGAAATGTCATCCAAATAAATTCTAATTTCTCACCAAATGAACATTTCATTTGAATTTTTCCTTTAAAATTAATTCTTCATTTTAATTAAATGAAACACTTTAATTTAATTAATTAATCTTGACTTAACTCTTTAAGTCAATTTGCTTAACTGCTTAACTGCTTAAGTTAGTAATTGTTAACTTAACTTCTTAAGTTAACTTGACCAATTGATAGTTATGTGACATCAAACAATTAACTCCTTAATTAATTGATCTTAATTTTACTCCTTAAATTAATTAGATCAATTTAACAATTAAATTGATCAAGCCAAAATGACTACAAATTGCATCAACTATCTACCTCCCAAATCAATCATTATGGAATCTTTCTAACTTTTAGAAAATTCCCTTTCATTGAGTAGGATTTGCAATTGACTTTTGCGTGTAATTTATTAGGTTCTACCATTCATTGGACATGGGCTCACAACTCTTCGTGACTAATAAAATATCAAATATTCACGTTAGTTTACATTTCTTTACACTAATGACTTAATTCAATTAATCTCTATTAATTGACGATTACCAAATTTTTATGGTTGATGTCCAACCTAAAGCTATGGATCCCAGCTAATTGGTCAAAATGAATGCTTTTGAAGAACTATTCTAGCTCTACGCATACTATGTAAATACAATTATTCTGTCTCCTATCTCCTGAAAGAGGCCTAGGGCAAGATATGTGTTGGCTCCCTAATAACTTCAATACTATGTTTCTATTCCTGATGTTCAATTCTAGTTTATGACCTTATCTTTGAAGAACTCTTTTTCAAATTTCATACTGCCTTGCATAAGGACTCCTTAGAATCAATCTTTATAGAATACATAAAAGATGTACTCGCCCTTTACAATAATGAGGAGTAGGATCCTATCTTGTATCTCATAAAACTCCATGTCTAAGTAGCTTATAAGGTTTTTATGAATCCTTTGGTCAAAGGACTAATTATATACGCTAGTGTAAGCTAGAAATATTACCCCTATTGACTTGCCATTTCTGCTATCTAGTGGATTCTTTGAGTAGGGCTTCAATACTTTGCTCTCTAACAAGCATGCACTAACATACACTTATATATCTATGGCTTGCTTATGAAATAGAGTAATATCCAACTTTTGGATTTATGCATTGTTAGTATAAGTCTATTTAGTTCTTAGATGCCCAATCTCAAAAGATCTTACGACTTGGAAGATTTAAGATTACGATTGTGTAAGATTTATTTCAAGATCATCATTGAATAGACTAACCAAGTGCCCTAGTCTTGTGTGATTTAAAGGCTTCAATCAAATGCTAGTGAAGTAAATATAAGCATAAGATGGAGATGGCTATTTAATGAATATCATTCAATCAAGATTGTTTCATAAGTGAAATAGTTTACATGCTAATCTAATTAACTTGCAAGGTACTATTTCAACAATCTCCCACTTGTCCTAAAGCCAATTCCCCATATTTTTAAGGCCTATTTTCTCAAGATGTCTTTACTATTTGCATTTAGGGGTTTAGATAGTGGTTTTTCTATATTCTTTTCTGAGGCAACTATTTTTATTTAGTTGTCATCTCTATCAATTGATATCATATATCAAATGATAACGCATTTATTATGTTTGGATAACTGATGGGATCTTAGCTCAAGTCCTAAGCTATCTTCCAAAGATAAACATAGGCTTATGCATGCTAGGCATTACATCCAACTCTTGGATGAAGTTTCTATCCAAACAACTTTCTTCGCAGCTTTTGAAGCCACAATATATTCCACCTCTGTGGTTAAATTGGCTGTGGTGTCTTATTTGGAACTCTTCTAACTCACTGCGCTACCATTGAGGCAAAATATAAATCCACAAATGGATTTTAGGTCATCTAAATTAAATTGAAAACTAAAATTCAAAAACCCTTCAAGTTTTAATTCTCCATTATCGTATACCAAAAACAAGTCCTTAGTCTTTCTCAAGTACTTAAGAATTATTTTGATGGTTGTTTAGTGACATTCACCAGGGTTGGATTGGAAATGGCTCATAACACTTAGGGCGTGTGCCACATTTAATCTTGTGTATTGAATGCTAGATATTATGCTTTCTATGGTGGACGTATAAGGTATGTGGGACATTCTTTATTTCTCATCATCAGTCTAAGGGGTCATAAACTTGGAGAGATGAAGATCATGTCCTAATGGGATGATTCCCCTCTTGAATTCTTCTTTACTAAACCTTTTTAGTATCTTATCAATGTATGATGTTT
Organism: Jacaranda copaia; assembly: GCA_014898725.1. Taxonomy (NCBI): domain Eukaryota; kingdom Viridiplantae; phylum Streptophyta; class Magnoliopsida; order Lamiales; family Bignoniaceae; genus Jacaranda; species Jacaranda copaia. The sequence goes on along the minus strand of JACGDI010003948.1, from coordinate 65,269 downwards.
GGGAAAGCCCTAGCATCCTCCATGATCTATCTTTGTAGATACATATTCTTAATATGTAGGATATTTCTCTCAATTCCTTCATGGAGAATTTAGTACATAACCATGCTTTAGTACACTATAACATTTCTATCACATTTCCAATAAGAATAACCCCATCGACATAAAACACAATAAATTGTATACTCCCACTAAGCTTATTATACACATAAGGTTCATACACATTTTTTACAAAACCAAATGATTTGACTGTCTTATCAATATATATGTTCCAATTTTGGGATGCCTATTTGAGTCCATAAATAGATCTCTCGAGTTTGCAAACCTTTTACTTACTCCTTTGGGATATAAAACCTTGTGATTACTCTATATAAATTTTATTTTTAATGTTTCCATTAAGGAAAGTAGTTTTGACATTCATTTGCCATATCTAATAGTCATAATATATAGCTATGGCAAGTAAAATCCTAATGGACTTAGGCATTGCAACTGATGAAAAGGTTTACTCAAAATGATACCGAATTTTTGAGTGTAACCTTTTGCTACTAGTTGCGCCTTAAAGGTCATTACCTCTCCATCAACTCCTAGCTTTTTCTTATAGTTCTATTTGCCATCAACGGGAACTATTCCCTCCAGTGGATGTACCAAAGTCCATACTTTGTTAGAGTATATGAAGTCCATTTTGGATTTCATGGTGTTAAGCTAATGTCCAAAGTTTATGTCCAACATAGCTTCTTCATAGGTCTTCGAATCACTATCTGATTGGCCTATATCATGAAGGAATCCAAACCTTTTGAGTTGCTTCTTGATTTGAACCAACCTTCTTAGAGGTTGTGTGTAAGGCTTATTTCTTTCCACCGCTTGTGAGATTTGATGATCATCTTGAACTTCATCAAGTTCAACAATAATGCCATTTCTATTTAATAAAATTTTCTTTTCTTATTAGTGGGCATTTCTTGAAATAAATACCTTTTGTTCTAAGGGATCATAAAAGTAATAACCCAAAAGCTCTCTTAAGTATCCTACAAACTTGGACAAGGTGGATCTACTATCCAACGTGTCTCCCATTAACTACTTCACGTAAGTGGGAGACCCCTAAATCTTTAGATAATGGTAAGATAGAGATTTGTCATACCACATCTCATGCAATGTTTTTGGCATCGACTTTGAAGGTACTACATTTAGTAACTTTACCACCATCGTTAAGGTTTATTCCTAAAAGGATATAGGCATATTGAAAAACTCATCATGGAACGTACCATGTCCAACAAGGTAGCATTTCTCCTCTTGACTACTTTATTATTTTGAGGTGTGCTGGTTGGAGCCCATTGAGAGATAATCTTATTCTCTTTTAGATAATCTAAGAATTTAGATAATTGAAGAGCTTTAATACTGAGTGCACTTTTGCTTTTCTACTTCATTCTTATACACTTTGAACTTTTCAAAGGCTTCAAACCTTACTTCATAGGATACACATGTCCAAACTAAGTAAGATCATTGGTGAAGATGATGAAATAAGAATAGCCTCATCTCACACTAACTCTTAGTAGGCCACATATATCTATATAGATAAAATTTAAGGGACTTGTGGTTTGCTCTGATTGCCCTACAAAGGAAGCCTTGGTCATTTTTCCCTTCAAACAAGATTCACAAGTAGGAAGTTCCTTAGTGCTACTAGCATTTAGTGCCTTGAGAGCTTTTAACTTGTTCATCATATTTTTTGAAATATGTCCAAGTCTTGCATGTCATAACATAGGAGATGTATTTGCCCTTCACAATGATGAGGAGTCGGATGCTATCTTGGATCTCATAAACCTCTATGTTTAAGTACCTCATATCCAATCTCTACCCCCAACAACCTGCTATGTGATTGGGGAAGAGTCAAAGCATGAGGACATAAACACAAGGTTACCATGGATCCTCATGTCAAAGGACCAATTATATGTACTAGCGTAAGTTAGAGAACTTGCCACTACCGACTTGCTACTATTGTTATCTAGTGGATTCTTTGAGTAGGCTTTCAGTTCCTTGCTCTGTAACAAGCACCCACTAAGATGCACGTATATCTCATGTGGCTTGCTCATGAAATAGAGCAATATCCAACTCTTGAATTTATGCATCATTAGTGCAAATCTATCTGGATCTTAGATATCTTGTCTCATAAGATCTTATGACTTGGAAGATTTGAGATCACGATCATGTAACACTTATTTCACAATCATCACCAAGTGTATTGACCAAGTCCCATTATCTTGTGTAATCTAAAGCTTTCAACTAAATGCCAGTGAAGTAAATATAAGCATAAGATAAAGATGGTCATTTAAAAAATATTATTTAATTGAGATTGTATCACAAGTGAAATAGTTTACTTGCCAACTTAGTTGGCTTGCAAGGTACTATTCCAATAATATATGCCACAAAATTAGGATAGGAACTAGCACTTTGATATGTTCCTTAGTCTGAACACCTATTGAAGCAATAATCATATTGATAATGCTCTCAATATTTGGAAGATTAATCTAAAATATATTTGCAAAAACCGCCAAACTTGTTGAGTTTTGTCAGCATTAAGAAATAAATGTTGGCTGGTCTCTTCTTGCATGAAAATACATATTTAGAGACAAGGTACAAACATTTTTTCTTCATTCTATCATTAACTAGAATCCAGTTTCTAATCAACTTCCACATGAAAACTGATATAGTTGGATTCAAACAAGGCATCCAAATGTTTTTCAAAATATCATGAACTGGTTGTGTTCTTCTCAAATGATTCCAAGCAAACTTGGTTGAGAAAGTTCCTTTATTAGATAACCTACATATGAGTGAATTATCCTTACTTGTATCAAAAGGAACATTACAAATTTCTTCAACCAAACTAGCGGATAGGAATTGCAACAGCTCGTTTGTTTTCAATTTCAAACCCCATTTTTATTTTCTTCTCAAAATAAAAATAGAAAACTATCAACTTCTACACCATTTTCTTATAGATTTTCATTCTCAAATCATTATTTTTTACATTCTCTCTCCATTTTCATACATTTTTCAATCCTAATTATTACCTATATTTACCTTTTACATTCCCAATACTTCTCAAACAACATTCACTATAAAAATATTATAAATTAAAATTATAATATTATTTTTTCAAATAATTACACATCACATCATCAATTAAATTCAAAAACTACCCAATTTTTAATACAAAAAACACCCAACATCTAAATACATCTCATTTTCACAACTATATAAACTAACATTTTTAAACAACACATCCAAACACAACTCATTTTCAAAAACACTTTTTCAACTAACTTTTCATTAGAAAATGAAAATGGAACTCATTTTCAAAAACACTTTTTCAACTAACTTTTCATTAGAAAATGAAAATGGCTACAGAAAATGAAACCAAATGGGCCGTAATAGTTTCTGATCATCCTATTTTGCATCTTTCTAGTATGTATGAACATACTTAGAAGTGGCTGAAAATAATATGATTAAGTGGTCTATCTCCCAACCATTGATCATACCAAAAGAAGATTCTATCACTTCATAAATTCCAATACAATTAAGGCTCAACTTGATGTCTTATCCTACACATGCATTTCCAATTGGCAGAATCATTCTTGGTATATTTGACTTCTCTTGGTTGAAAACTTTTAACATATTTTTCCCTCGTATATTGAGACCATAATGATTTTTGATTTCTAAAGTTCCACCACAATTTCCAAGAGAAACAGTCCATTACATCATTTAGGTCTCTAATTCCCAGTTCTCCTTGCTTATATGGAAAATAAATTTTTGACCATGATGATCAATGAATCTTCTTCTGATCCCTATAATCTCCCCACACAAAACTTGTTTATAAGTCTCTCCATATAGATAATTGATGATTTAGGAGGTTGTAACATTTGTATAAGATAAATTGGCATAGAATTCAACATATTTTTGATAAGTGTTAATCTTCCTCCATGAGATTGCACTAATCTCTCCCAGCTGAGAAGCTTTGATCTCATCTTATCTAATGGAGACGAAAATAAAATTTGCTTTTTATTACCAACAAATAGAAGAGCCCCTAAATATGTAATTAGAAGCTTCTTAATTCTGTTGTTGTACCTTTGTTGCATTATGCTACATTTGTTACTAATAATAAAAGCACTTTTTTGAATGTTGATTAACTAACTTGAAATATGCTCGTATTGCTTGAGAGTATTCATAAAACTATAAATGGTATCCACAGTCACTTCCACAAAAATGATTATGCATTAGCATATGAAAGATGTGAAATCATAATATTTGACTTGGCATTATATCTAAGAGAAGGCACTTGTAAATAAAGTTGATCAAGCTTTCTAGACAACCATTTAGTAGCTAAAATAAAGTGAGTTGGAGAAAAGGCATCAACTTACCTCAAACCCCTGGAAAATTTGAAGAATCCTACATTTGTTCCATTTATCAACACAAAAAACCAACAATCTTCAACACATGATTTGATCAGTGTAGTCCATTCATCAGAAAATCCTAACTTATGAAGCATTTGATATAGAAATGGCCACTACGTCTTATCATAAGCTTTAGTCATGCCTAATTTAAAAATCACCTTATCACCTCTCCCTTTGTGATTAATAGAGTGAACCAGCTTTAGAGCAAGAAAGATATTGTCTACAATATTTCTCCCAGCTATAAATCCATTTTAAGTTTGTGAAATAAAAGTTGGCAGAATAGAGTACAATCTTTTATAGAGAAGCTTTGGCATAATTTTGTTTGTAACATTACAAAGGCTAATAGGGTAAAAATCTACCCACGTGCTAATCTTTTCTCATTTCGGAATTAACATAACAGAAGTGCATTTAAAACTTTTAGGCACCAGATTACCTTGGAAGAAATCTTTCACTACTTGCTCATTATCTTCATAGATGATATCCCAACAAGCTTGATAAAAGTATGAAGAAAATCCATTAAGACTTGTAACACTATTTGGATCAATGCTAAGAATCACTTCTTTGATTTCTTCCAAAGTAGGCATACGCACAAAGTTGTTGAATCTTCATTAGTTAATAACTTTGGAATATGATCAAAATCATCTTTCTCTAAAACAAAATCATCATTACTTAAAAATTTCTCAAAGAATCTGGTAGTAGATTTCTTAACTTTCTCAGCTTTAGTAAGCACTTGTTCATCATCTTTGATTTGATAGATTGTGGCCTTGGCTCTTTTCCTTTTAACTAGTGAATGGAAAAACCTATTATTTTTTTCACCTTCAACTGCCCATTTTATTGCCATTTTCTGCTTCCAATAATGATGTTCCATTACCAACACTCTAGTAAGTATTGTACTCCTTTTATTCATCTTGATGAGATTACCTTCTAAAGGATTTTGATCAAACTCATTCTCCCAATACTACACTTCTTTTTCTGCTTTTGCAACCACATCAAACATATTCCCAAAAATATTTTTGTTCCACCACTTAAGATGCATCTTAAGTCTATATAACGTCTATTGTAACTTCACCATACCAGTTTCCATAAGAGGTATATCCCAGTAATATTTCACAGTGTTAAAAAAGTTGTGGTGTTTACACCACATATTTAAAAACCAAAAACCTCTTATATCTTTATTCTCTAGCACAACTAAGAGAGAGAAATGATCTGAGTATTACCTAATCTAATGATGAACTTGTGTACTGTTAAATGACACGTTCCATCACAGAGATACTAACACCTTATCTAACCTTTGCTATAGCCTTTTATCTATCCAAGTAAATTGTTTCCTAACAAAGCTAGCATCAATAAGGCCACAATCCTGAATCATATCTCTAAATTCTACCACAAAATGAAGTATATGGGCAGAACCACCTCTTTTTTCTGTCATATTCAAGATAGTATTGAAGCCATGATATCCTACAATCCACAGATCAGAAGTTGCCATAGCTCTTAAACCATTCCTTAATTCTCTTCTTTCAATTTTGGAGCATTTTACCTATACAAAGCTTCCAAAGAAAGGCATAGACAACAAAGGACTTAACACCTTGACATGAAGAAATTGAGAGTGATTAACTAAAACATCCACATGAAGATCTATATCATAAAAACACCAAATTTGATTTGATTTGTTGGCACATACATGTTGAAAATTAGACCATCTTGTCATGAAATTCACATCCAAAGCGGTCATTGGCTCCAAAAAAATCATAATCTTTAGCTTCTTTTTCTTTCTTAGATCATGAGGAAATCTTTGAATCTTTGAGTTTTTTATTCCTCTAACATTCCATATCATTAAATTCATCTTAATCATTAAAATTATTTAGATTGCAAATCAGAAGTTGTCCTTGAAGTATTTCGTGTTTGAACTTTATGAGTCATAGTTTACTATTTTTTCTTCTTAACTCATGGATTACTAGTATGCTCCTTTATATAAGAAATAACTTTTTTGTAAGATGATATTGCTTTCTCAAAGATTTGTTCTTGCTGTTTTTGAATTTCTTATATTTTTAATGATTGAGAAAGAAGATATATGCTAACACATATCCTTCCTTGTTTTTAATACACATAATATTTTTTGGACAAAAGTTTTGAATATCTTCTTGAAACCCTAACTTTCGAATTTCTCCCTCAATATTCTATACTCTTGGGTTTTGTAAGATATTCTCAGCACAAGCGTTATTAAAATATTCCTTATATTGTATATGCTCACCATGAACTTTAACAACATTTTCTGCCAACTCAAAATCCTTCACAAATACAACTTGTACCATTCGACTCAAGTAAGGACATTCTGCAATGAAATCATTTTATGGAACTGGTAATGCAGAGCTTGATTGCATTCCATTATCTTGAAATTCTATCTCAATTACTTTACTTTTATCCTTAGGGTTAGGGTTTTCCAGTTCTTTTTCCTGATTAGTTTCTAGAATGAAATTTGCCTTCTCTTGGTTCTGCTTATCTGTTACTATATCTTTAGTCCTTTTTTTTGTTCATTAAGTTTTTCTCTCAAATCTCCTAGGTAAACTTGATGAATAGTTTTAAGGTTGTGCTTCTTTTTAGGATTTTCAAAGCATGTTTCAAAACCATGGCTAATATGCCTACAAATTGTGTATTATTCCAAGCATTGTTCATATATAACTTTTTGCAGTCTTATAGAGATCCTTGTCCAATCCAAACTCCCATATCCATTAGAGCAACCAAGTCAATCTCAACACACACTCTTGCAACTCTTGCAATGCTAAGTCTAATTCTATCTATTGTGGGCTTATCGATCCTAAGCGGCTTTTCAATTAAACCTGCAATAGCAAAGATTGCCTGCATGTGAAACATATGAAGTAGTAAGTTAGAAAATTAAGTCTAGATTGGAGTAATAGATGGCTCTATCCTTGGACCAAACTCATGAGTCCACTTCAATATCCTTGTTGGGCAGCTATCAAAAACCCATTCTTGCTTCATCAACATTCTAATATAATCTTTCTCACTAGTTAAATGAACTAGAATATGTTTCATATCTGAAACACTAATCTCATAAAATCCTTTCAAACCTAATTTCATAAATCTTATACGAAGTAGGCCAAATCTTAGGAAGACATGAGAAAACTTCCCAATTAGTGCATACTTATATGGCTCAACAAAAAATGCTAATTCTTTATTAGAAAATTGCATAGCTTTCTTGTCACAATTCATTCTGATTTACCCTAAGATTTTTGGTGTTTAAAAGTTAAAGGTTTTCTTTAAAGAATGTGGAGAATCCTAAAAAGTGCTTTTAGCCATTGATGATACAACTTCAAAGAAGGTTTTCTGTAGAGGAGTTCGAGAACATGCCACAAAAAAAAAGAGGTGCAATAGCATACCTTTGAGATGGATATTTGAAGGCTAGAGGAATCTAATAAACCTACCATGAGAGGTCTTGGGTTTGCCCTAAAGAAACTTGAATAAAAAAGAATAAGATGCAAGAAGCAATGCATATAAGCAATTCATGTCGACATAGAGGGCATAGAGAAACCATTGAAGAAACCACAAGAAAAAAAAATAAGAACACAGACTTTATGTTTAATCTACTTGAAAAGCATATTGAGTTTGATAATGTTGGTGATTGTAGGAAATCGTGCCAGGACTCAAAACTGGAATATGGGGAATGTTTAAGGTTTTAGTGTTCAAGGTTTAGGGATTAAGTTTAGGGTTTTAGTGTTCAAGGTTTAGGGATTAAGTTTAGGGTTCAGGGTTTAGAGTAAACGTTTAAGATTTAGGGCAAGGTTTAGGTTTAGGGTTCAAGTTTTTTTTTTTTTTGGGTAAAGCTGCTAATGCCATGGTGAGGGGGGTTTGGTGGACCCCTATTTGTTTATTAATAACTCAAAAAAAAAAACCAATATTAGAATATTTCAAATGCAAAATCAAAGAAAAACTCCGCTTATCTACTTTAAGTAAAAATTCATCTAAACTATCTATGCATTTTTTAATCTAAATATAGGTAAATTCCACTTATCTACTTTAATGGGACCCAACACTTTACCATAAATCTGATGTGATTCAAGAATTTCTGGTTGGAGAGAGTTACATGCTTGATTAGCAAAGTAATATGCAACTTGATTGCTTTCTCTAAATATATGTGAAATATAAACTTCCATGCTCTCCATAAGTCTTTGGATCTCATTTATGATTTGATAATTGTGCCAAGCTCCACTTACCTTTGAAATAATCAATTGAATTGCTGCTGTAGCATCCATTTCAACCCACACCCTTTGGAATTTCCTTTTAGCACATAGTTCCAACCCTTGAAGAACAACCATCAACTTGGCAGTCATTTTAGATCACTCACCTAAGTATGATTAAAAAGAAAATAACACATCTTCAGTAGTTGATCTTGCAATTCTACTTGTTCCTACAATACTTGGATTTCCCTTGGGTTCTTTATTTGTGTTTATTTTAATCCGTTGACCTGGAGGTTTTTTCTAATGAACACAAATCATTTGTTGACTTGTTTGATTAGAGTTTTAATCCTTCTTAACTACTCTTTGTATGTGAGAAAAATCACCTAACTTAGTTTTAGCATCATTTCCACTTAGTAGGTTCTTATAAAATATACAACAGATTGATGAATATCTTTATGCTTGGTTAAAATCTGATCTTTTTCCTTTATTTGATGAATAGCATATTTAAATCTCTTTTTTTTAACTATAGAGTGAAAAATGTTTAAGTTTCCTTCACCCTCAGATACCCATTTCAAAGCTATTTTTTATTTCTAGTATTTTTGCTCAACTAGGAAGGCTCTAGTAAGTTTAGCACTACACCTATTCAGATTTGTTAAATTGCGCTTAGAAGGATTAGTGTCATAAGCATTTTCTCATAATTTAACTTTCTCTTCAATTGTTTGAACCACTTTAAATACATTACTAAAGACTGTTTTATTCAACTATTTAAGATGAGATTTGAGCCTATATAACTTTTGTTGCAATCTGTTCACACCAGTTTCTGTAATAGGCTAATAAAGTCCTGATGTTTGCACTATTTATTTTGAAATCTAAGTGCTGAAAGACCTTTAGCACTTTGGTTTTCCAATACAACAAGCAATGGAGAATGATTTGAATGATGTTTAACAAGATGACAAACCTTAGTAATATTGAAACAATCTTAGCATGTAGAAAATATTAAAACCCTATCCAATCTTTGCCAAAGTCTTTTATTAGTCCATGTAAATGTTTTTCCTATGAATCCTGCATCAATTATACCATGGTCTTGAATCGTATCACCAAAATCATCTATTGATTTAATTTTAGGAGCAACTCCCTCTTTTCTTTCATATATACTTAGAACCATGTTAAAATCTCATCCTATAAACCATGGTTCAGATGTTGTAATTGCAAGCAACCCTTCCCATAATAATCTTCTCTCAATCTTTGCACATTTGAAATATACAAAGCTACCAAAAATGGTTTTGGCAGTAAGTTGGAAGCAATTGTGACATGTAAAAATTGATTATGATCAACTAACACATCAACTTGAAGATTGGTATCATAAAACACCAGATTTGATTGGAAACATTTGCATAAACTCATTCAAATCCAAATCGTTTTTTACATAAAGTTAGAATCTAAAGAAGTCATCAGTTCTAGAATCACTAATATTTTGAGTTTGTTTATCTTTCTCAATTTTTGTACATAATTTTGAGTTTTAGGATTTTTTTTATCTCTCTAACATTCCAAAATCATCAAATTCATGGAATTCATACTTATTGTCTACCTTGTAAGTTTGAAGTTGATCTTGAAAAACTTTTTATTTAAATTCTGTGAACAACCACCTATTTATTTCTACACCCATCAATTGTTTATTATTTGCATAATCATTTCCTTTGGAATATTTTCTTTTGTGTCTACTTCTAACTTTTTCAAACATCTCATCTTCTTTTTCCTTTTCATTCCTCGATTAAGAAGGTTGATAATTATTATCTAAATTTTTGCCATTTCAGCTCCTATATTTAGACTTGGAAGCATGACTGTTTGATGATTGAGAATTGGCATCCGATCCATATGGATTGGAAACATCGTAGCCTACCCTATTTTCTCTACATATTAGTTGTCGTTTAGACTGAATGGTGACAAAAAACCCTAAATCATTAGGGCTTACATTATGTTCCTCTTGAACATATTGTTCATCTTCTGCTGTATTTTTCCATTTCAATATCATATTTATCTCATTCCTCCACTGCAATATTCTTCCCTTCAATACTTCAATGTTAGCATTTGTGTCAATTTCCTTATCTTTTTCTTGAGCCAAACTCGATCCAGTGTTAACCTCATTATTTTTACTCATTCCTTAAATTTCATCATTTAAACAGACTTCAATTGAAGAATTATCAATTGCAATAGCCTTTCCCTTATCCTTTAACTTTTCCCCAACTATTTCTTTGTTAATTTCCTCTGTAGTATTCTCCTTGTCATTTTCTACATTCTTCTAATCAATTTTTTTTATCTTTGCTCATTGAGTTTATCCTTAAGGTCTCTCATTAGAACTTTTTTTTGTTTGTATCATTTTGATTTCTATTAGGGTTTTCATGGCAAATGTCTGAAGCTTGTCCACTATGACAATAGATTAAGCAACATTCTGGGCAATTTCACTTGTTATAGCTTCATTGATGAATTCTGACTAAGCCAGATTTTAGTTTCCCTTAGAGCAGTCAAATCCAATTCAACACAAACCCTAGCTACACTAGGTCTTGTTCTTATCCATTCTCAATAGTTTTCTTATCAAACCTGCAATTGCAAACAAAGCTTGTTTTGAAATAAGTGTATAAGCAAGTTCAAAATTTGAATCTATATTGGTGTAATTGAAGATTCCATTCTTGGATCAAAATTGGGAGTCCATTTTAAAATTCTCATAGGGCATCCATCAAAAGTCCATTCTCATCTTATCCATAATCTTATATAATCCTCCTCATTTGTCAGATGTATCAAGATGTGTTTAACATCAAGAACTCCAATTTCATGGGACCTTTTTAACCTTAGTTAAGCAAATTGGGTTCTAAGGTGTGAAAATCTTGGAAAACCATGTGAGAATTTTCCAATTAATGCATATTTGTAAGGCTTTGTCAAAAGGCTATTGTTGTATCGAAAAATTGAATTACCATCTTGGCATAGTGAGTTCCAGTTTGCCTAAAAGTTTTCAGAAATTGTGAATAAAATGATTTCTTCAGCAATTTTGGAATCTAGGAACAAATAAGTTGTTGAGGATGAGATGATCTTAGCAAATGTCTTCTGTGGTGGAGAAAGAGATTGCGTACTGTATCTGGTGGTTTTTTAGCCGTAGCATCTTGATTGCCAGAATCACCTAGGGGGAGAGTTTGTCATTTTTAGGTTTAGGGTTTAGGGTTAAGGTTTTCTTTTCATTAAAGCTGTCGGTGTCATGGTGAGGGGTTTGGCAGACCCTTATCTATTTATTAAAAAACTTAATAAAATAATTACAAGAGAGTTTTAAATGAAAAAGTCAAGTCAAAACTTATCTAATCTATCTAACAATTTTTAAATCTAAAAGATGGAAAGTTCCATTTATCTACTCTGAACAACCTTAATGTTTTTCCTTGTAGCTAGTCAAATGATAAAACTCCAGAGTGCTGAAAATCACAAGCATGATTAGAGAAAAAATCAGCTACTTTGTTGCCCTTTCTAAATATGTGTGTCAGACGGATGTTCATGACAGCCATGAGCCTTTTGATCCTATTGAGAACATGACAAAGATGCTAAAGACCAGTTGAATTTGCTCTGATCATATGTATTGCAACTAGAGGTTCGATTTTTAACCAAATATCATGAAATCTTTTCTAGATAAAGAGTTCCAATTCTTGTTGTACTGCCATCAATTATGTAAATATGTTTGTTTGTTCTCCAAAAAATAAGAAATATGCAAAGATAACATCTCTCAATACTCCACCAACACTTGCTATCCTAGGGTTTCCTCTTGATGCTCCATTAGTGTTCAATTTTTTCTAAGGAGTTGTAGGTTTCAACCATTTTACACATGCGACATGTTGCGTTTTATGTGATTAAAAATGGATTCCCAACTTTCTACCTATCTGCAGATCTCTTTTCTGCTGGCTTTTTTAAAATCTATTTGAGTTACAAATGATTTAAATATCATTTAAAACTTTCCAAATGATCCTATTGCTTTTAAAATCCTCATCCCTATATTTGTAATCATTTCTAGCTCTCCATATACGCCATAGAATAAGTATAGGGATAAGAGTTCTAATGTTACTAGAAGTTGATCCTATTGTTGAGGCAATCCATGCTTGTATCATCAAAGATATGTTTTCAGTATTAGGGTTCATGAAATGAAATAAATCAACAAAATATTTCTAAACTTTTTCCACTTCTTCTCCTATTAAGAAAAAGGTGTTGAACAGTTTCTTCATCATAGCAACCAATACGTTTAGACACAATATGAACCCTTTTTTTCTTCATCATTTCATCAATTGGTATCCAATCCTTTAAAATTCTCCAAACAAATACTGAAATGCTATGAGATAAGTTTTTCATCCAAAATTTTCCAAATAAAGGTTGAGCTATTCAAGTTTTTCTGATGTATTGTCAAGTTGATTTAATGGAAAATTCACTTATGTTAGACTAATTCCATCTCAAGATATCCTCATTACTTTTGTTAAATGGAATGGCTTTTATTTTATCAACTGGATCAAATGGTATCACTTGTGATAGTTTCTATAAATCCCAACCTCTATGACACTAGTAATTAGCCACTCTTTTTGAAATGAATATTGATCTCAAGATTAACCTAAATAAATATTGATTAAATACATATTAGTAATTAGCCACTATTTTCCAAATAAGTATTGAAATGGTAGAAGATAAGTTAGTTCTTCATTCAAATTTTCCTAAATAAAGGTTGAGATATTTGATTTTTCCTGATACATTACCAAGCTGATTATGGAAAATTCAACTGTGTTAGATTGCTTCTATCCTAAGATATCCTCATTGCTTTTGTCAAATGGAATAGCTTTTATTTTATCAACCAAATCAAATGGTACCATTTGTGAAAGTTTTTGCAAATCCCAACCTACATGACACCACTAATTAGCTACTCTTTTTGACGTGAATATTGATATGTTAATAATTTGATTAAGAGGCCCTCTCCAAACTAGTTGTCATGCTAGAAAAAAACCTAACTTGATCCAAAACTCTAGAAAAGTTGGGGTTCAACTATAGCTCTAACCTTATACAACCTTTTCTATGTTGGTGAATCATATTTTGTAAGATTAACATCTCTAAGATAAAAATCCTTTACATAACTGTTTAACATGGAACAAGTCGAGAGAGATTTTTGCTTTTTGAAATTCCACCACAACTTGCAAGAAAAACTATCAACCACATCATATAAGTCTTTAACCTCCAAACCTCTTTCTTTATTAGGAAAGTAAAGATCTAGCTAAAAGGACCAGTAAGTTTTCTTTTAGCTACCATAATCACTCTAAAAGAACTTATTAATAACTTTTTCCATCTTATCTATAGGGGTCTTTAGTGGCTACAATACCTGCATTAGATATATTGGTATAGAATTTAGAACACCTTTGATAAGAGTCAGTCTACCACCATAAGATAGTGTTGTTCTTTCCTATCTAGTCACTTTACTCCTCATCATTTCTACTAATGAATCAAACAATATCTCTTTTTTGTTCCCCATATATAAAAGTGCTCCAAGATAGGTTATAGGGCATTGTTTTTGCTTAAAACTTGTAATTCTTTGTATGTATCTTTGCTGTCTTCTGTTGTATCTCTTATTGGAGGGGGTAAAATCTACATGGTAGTGGTTCAAGGTTTATTTTGTTTTTAGGATAAAGCTGCCAATACCATGGAGGGGGGTTAGGCAGACCCCTACCTATTTAATAAAAACTTCAAGAAAATCATTTCAAGAATGTTCAAATCAACATTAGCAATAGATAAACCAAAATCAGGCCTAACAATCAAAATAAAAGAAAACTAAAGCTAATAATGAGCGTCGAATCCAAAGGAAGGTATACCCTATTTGTCAACTCTAATAAGCCCTACAATACTTCTTTTCATATGATGAGGTTTCTAAACTTCTAACTGATATAGAGATAGTAGGAGTAATATTATTTGCCAAGATAAGCCCTATAATAAGCCCTATTGGTATCCAATCCTTTAAAATTCGCCAAACAAATATAGAGATAGTAGGAGTAATATTATTCATCAAGATATTCGGTAAAAGTGGCCTTAGACAATTCCAAGTAGATTCTATGGTGAACATGCCTTTGTGAGATAGTTTCCATATCATCTAATCTTCCTTATTCCTATCAAATGGGATAGTAGATATTTTCCCCACCATTTTAGTTAACAATACCTGTGAAAGTTTTTGTATATCCCAGCCTTCATTGCTCTAATAATCTACAACTTTCACTGAAGTGAAACAACACTGTGAATCATTTTATTAAGTGGTTCTTTAGTCATCCAATTATCATGCCAGAAAAAAAAAGCCTTCCATATCCAATGCTCCGGAATATCTGGAATCAGCTTGTAATCTTACTTTGCACAATCTCTTCCAAATAGGTGAATTATTCTTTGTAACAATGGCTTCTATAGAATAAAATCCCTTAATATACTTATCTTTCATGAATTGAGACCATAAAAAATTTTGAGATCTAAAGTTCCACCATAATTTCCATGAGAAACTCTCAACCACATCATGTGGATCTCTAACATTCAAACTATCTTCATCATATGGTAAACAAAGGTTAGACCATGTTGTCTAGTAAGTCTTCATTTACACTCCGTAATCACCCTAAAAAAATTTGTTCATTAATATCTCCATTTAGCAATAAAACTTCTTAGAGGTTGTAACACTTGAACTAGGTACATAGGCATTAAATTGAGAACGCTCTTTATAAGAGTGAGTATCCCACCATGAGATAGAGCTTTCCTCTTCCATTCAAAAATTTTAAATCTTATTCTTTCCAAAAATGAGGAAAATAATACTTCTTTTTTATTCCTAACATATATAGAAGCACCTAAGTAGTTCATAGGAGGTTGCTTTCATGAAAACCCTGTCAACCTTTGAATATATCTTTGTTGTCTTAAGTTGCACCGTTTGCTAACCATGAAGAAGCTTTTCTAGCAATTTATCAACTGGTTTGGCATCCTCTCATATTGATGTAAAACTTCCATTAACTTCTCCATGTTTCTCCCTATACTTCTAGCAAAAATAATATCATTAGCATACGCCAAGTGAGAAATAGGTATCTTAGATTTAGGGTCATATCTAAAGGATACAGTTCTTGAATAAAGATCCCCAAACTTTCTAGAGATCCATTCAGATGCAAGGATATAATGCTAGGGATATTGGATTTCCTTGTCTTACACCCTTATATGATTTAAAGAAACCAACATTGGGTCCATTGATTAAAATAATGAACCAATAATTTTCAATACATCTCCTGATTAAAGAAATCCAAGCTCCAGAAAACCCTAATTCTAACAACATTCTGTAGATAAATTACCATTGAGTCCTATAATAAGCCTTTGTCATATCTAGCTTTAAGATGACTTTATCCCCCTTACCTTTATGGTTGATAGAGTGAACAAGTTCCTGACCTAATAATATATTATCTCCAATGTTTCTACCAGCCATAAATCCACTATGTGAAGGAGTTATAAGAAGGGAGCAACATACTTAACCTTTTATATATCAATTTAGACATAATTTTGTTTGTGAAATTACACAAACTAATAGATCTAAAATCTGATCAAGTACTAGCCTCTTCAATCTTAGGAATGAGAACAAGAGATGTACAAATAAAGCTTTTAAGCATAGCATTACCCCTGAAAAAGTTCTTCACTACATCTTCTACATTTTTAGCAATAAAATCTC
The DNA here is from genome assembly GCA_014898725.1 of Jacaranda copaia. NCBI lineage: Eukaryota > Viridiplantae > Streptophyta > Magnoliopsida > Lamiales > Bignoniaceae > Jacaranda > Jacaranda copaia. The sequence continues at coordinate 48,902 of JACGDI010003948.1, read as the reverse complement.
AACAAATCTAATACAAATATGCTGAGAAACCATATAGCCCTACCACAATTTCTAGATTAATGCTGAATACAACCTCATTTATCTTCTCCATAGTAGGGCATTTACATAACTCTTTATTTTGTTCCTCATTTCTCATCTTTTTATGTGAGAGAAGTCACTAACTTCCAGTTCCCCATTCTTAGCACTTAAAAGTTTTTCAAAATATGTAGCTTGATATGGGATAACCCAGCAGGCCCAACAGGCCCAACATCAAACGAGACAGCCCACGAGGCCCAACGATAAATCTGTTTAGTCGATCGGTATCGACCTCACTTGGTAGGGTTTGCGGTCAACCTGTATCGACCTCAGGACCACTCCAGAAGTTCGAGCATTCGAGTTTGGTCAACATGAATTGACCTCTAACGTTCACTCGAATCCCCATCGGGTATATTAATCTGACAGGTTGAGTCCCTTTGCTCTAATGACACGTGGTAGCTGATGCAATTGCTGCCAACAACTCCAAAAACTCTAACAGCTCTAACAATCCTGCCAACAACTTTGACAAGGACGTGCCCCTACTAGCACGGTTTATCCAGAAAAATAGGAGATTTAGCCACCTAGCACAGTATTGTGATCTGGACATGGAATGACTCGAACCCCTTGGCAAGGGAAAAAGCTAGTACTCCTGATAGGGATACTTGGGTAAAATCACGCCCACAGAAGGCTATAAATACTCCAAGCCCAACCACGCTCAAGGTAATGCCACTTACACTATACACTTTACATTCTTTATATTCTGCTCGACCTCTCTATCTCGATCAGAACTAACTTGAGCGTCGGAGTGCCTTCATCGGGGGTACCTTGGCTAGTTTAACGTGTGTTGTGGTTGTAGATTTCAAGCCCAGAATTATATAAAACCCTCATTTTCTCTAAATGCAGCTTTCTGCAACATCATAGTTGTAGATTTATGAATTTCATTTTGATTTGTTAAAATTCTTCTTTCCTTCTTGATGTGGAACAATGCTGACTTTGATCTATTTCGTTTAACAATAGAATGAAAGAATTTGGAATTTCTTTCACCCTCAACAGACTATCTCAAAGCTACCTTTAATTTCCAATATTCCTTTTCCACTGCCAGAGCCCTAGTGAGATTTGCACTACAATTATTTATCTCAACAAGATTATGATCAGAAGGATCATTATCAAATGCATTCTTCTAATATTTAACTTCTTCTTCAACCTTCTTAATAACATCAAACATATTGCCAAAAATGTTTCTAATCCACCATTTTAGGAACAACTTTAGCCTAGACAATTTTTGTTGTAATATGTGCATGCCTATTTTCAAAATTGGCATCTCCTAATTTTCTTCACTATATTGATAAAGTCAAGATGTTTGCTCCACATATGTTGAAATCAGAATGAAGATAGACCTGTATAATTCTGCTTCTCCACTGAAATGAGTAAAGTTGAATGATTTGAGTGATATCTAATTAAATACAACACCTTAGTACAATCAAAATTATCTTGCCATCATAATGAAATTAAAACCCTATCTAGTCTTTGCCATAGCTTTTTATCAGTCCAGGTGAATTACCTCCCAAAAAGCTTGCATCAAGAAGCCAACAATCTTAAATCATTTCTCTAAACTCTCCCATGGATAGATATAGTACCCCCTTCCTCTTAGACATAATCAAGACTTTGTTAAAGTCTTTTCCTACAATCCAAGGTTTAAGTGTGGTAACTGATCTTAAACCTTCCCATAAAACTCTTCTTTCCACTCTTGTGCATTTAACATACACTAAGCTTCCAAAAACTAATCTGGGCATTAAATGAGAAGCTATCTTCATATGCAAAAACTGATCATAATCAATGAGCGCCTCAATATTCATAGTCATAGAAACACCAAATCTGATTTGAAAAATTAGCCACAACTCCATCAAATCCAAATCTTCTACACAAAATTATTTCTCCTTGTTTTGCCGTTGCCTTTAGGTATTTATCCTTCTTTAGTCTTCATATATTTTTTAAGGGATTATCTTGATTGCTCGATGAAATTGGTTGGGTTATATTTTTTTCTTTATAATTAATTCTTCTAATTTTAGTTCTTTACTTTCTTTGTGATTTTGTGATGAAATGATTTTTGAATGTGACACATTGGATTGATATAAGCATTTCCTCTTTTTTGCTTATCATCTTTTCATGCAAAAGTGAATTAGTTTTTTTGCTGTGTATTGTCATTGTTTGGATGATGTTGCTTAACATAAAAGCAAATGATATTCTCATGAGGTTTGCTTTCATGTTTAACATGAATTTATCATTATCAATATAATTGTATTTATATATATTTAATGGCACAAATTTCTACTGATAGGTATAGGTATGTTGGATATCTACTTCCAAAAATTCATTATCCTTGTTAATCAATTTTGTCTAACATGCTTGAACCTATGGTTTGGCTTATGGCATGATATAATAATGTTTATGGTCTTGTAGGGCCTTGTGATAATTTTTTTTTTAGGTTGAAATTTCATAATCTTGTTTGACTTCTTGGATATACAATAAATCTATTATGTGTTTCAAATGTGGTTTCTAACTTGGCTATGCAAAGTTGTTATTGGTACCAAGAGAATTTTTCAAGTATGCATTAATTAATCTAGATGTGGCTAGAATTTGCTTTTGCATGATTATCTATGTGAAGAAATTTATGTGATATTTTTGTTGTTCTAAGTTTAAATTTTTTTCATTGTATTTGCCGACCTAGAGGTAGTTTGGGTTGCTGTGTTGATAGGTATTCAATGCAGCATGTTTAATGATGTGAACAACCAAGGACAGAATTGTTAAAAGTTCAGTTAACCATTTTAGGGGTGTTCATTTGGTTAAAACCGACTGAACCAAATGGTTTGACTGATTAACCAAAAATTTTGATTTTTGAAAAATCATAACCAAAAATTGAATTGAACTTGTTTCGTTTGATTTTGATTTTTAACTAAAAAATTGGTTCGATTTTGGTTAAAACTGAAACCGAACCAATTTTTAGGTTTTTTCAATTTTGGTTAAAACT